>WKLE02000447.1:0-16968 GCA_014885115.2 Asterionellopsis glacialis
ATTGACAGCACCGTAGGTATCTTCAAGATAGGCAAAAGTATGGGAAACCTGTGGGATACTTCCAATAGGTTCGAACGATTCGGGACAAGGCGGCGTTAGGGAATCGGCACGATTCCCAGAGAAGAAAAAAGGTAGTCGAGACAAATCAACGTCACCATCAAAGTTATTGGTAGTGCCCGCAAGATTATGATTGAAGTACCTACAAGATTAGGTCCAGATCGTTTAGAATCCTATCAATAACAATAGTCTACCAAACCATATGTTCCTGCAGTTGATACAGACTGCTTGATCACTTCTTGTTGGTAAAAGACGCTTGAGAGGGAAACCATCTTGGACACATTACAGAGCTAGATATATTTTCTATTACGAATAGGCAATTTCGTAAGGACCAGATGTTCTAAACAAAATACAAAATACAAATTACAATCAATGTTTGGATCGGAAACAGATAGTTGTCTACACGAAGATAATTGCAGAAAGTTGCAAGATTATGTCTATAGAAAAATATTACAGTATTGAAAATGAACCGGACACGAGATTGTCTACATAAGCTCCTCATCAGCAAAAAATTAAAATTGAATTAAATGATTTACAAACTTATATCCTTCAGGACTGAGAAAGGAATGGGAATTTCTTACTCATTTGTGCCACTTTGGCTATTGAACCCCACTTTCCATACAGAGAGTAAGCTTTCTTGAGAAATGAAACAGAACCAGCTGCATCTCCACAGCGTCGTAAAGCCAGACCTGCTCGTTCATTGGTAAAAGCTTGTTCGTGTATAAACCCTTCGGTCTCTGCAAGCTCTACAGAGCGCTGGTACATAGGGATTGCAAGGTCAAGCTTACCCTTCAGAACAAAAAACTCTGCTTCCAACAAAAATGCCTTGTTAGTGAAATTGTTTGGACAATAGCGAGACAATTTCTTCAAATATTTTAGCGTTGTCTTTGCATTGGATAGGTGTTTTTTTCGATGTGTCCCAAACTCTTGTAAATACGCCAATGATGACAACCCATCGTAAAAACATTGCCAATGAAAACCAATTCGACATTTGTTACCCTGGCATAGTCGACTTTTTTCAGCCATCTCTGAAGCAAGTTCATAGTCATTCATGATGTACGCAATAATCATTCTCCATATTGGAAGTCGCATTGCAGCTGTAGTATTACTAGAAGATTCAACAGAATCCATAAATTTTTCTTGATTAATAATTTCACCGGTCAATATGCAGGGATCTTCAGAATGTCCCAACAGGTTAAGGATTGCTTGTGCAGCAGGGTATGACAACGCCAAAATATGGTCTTGTTTATACTCCGCCATCACTTTCAATAGTGGCGCAAAAAGCTTTTCCTGTTCCTCCAAAGGCTTCCCAACAACAAAGTTGTATGTGATAAAGATACATGCGCCAGCCATCGCGAACTCGACATCGCCAGTTTCTAATCCAACCTGAAACACATTCTTAAGCGGTTCTTCAATATCTCTTACAGGTCGTATATAGTAAGAAAGCATGCCATAAGCCATGAGGTAAACCCTGGGTAGCCACTCTTTAATTTTGTAACTCTCAAAAATTTTCAACCCCAATGTTGAAAAACGTTGCGTTTCCTCCAACTTGTTCAACGTAGCCATTAGAAGAGCATAACAACCAAAGCCATGTGCTGATACTGCACAAGGACCGTACTTGATCTAAAATATTCAAACGAGAAACATGTTGACAGGGTGAAACATACAGCATCCCCCCCAAAAGTGAGCAAACTCTTAATACGGTACTCTAGATAGACCCAGACTTGCTGTCTAAAAGATATTACCAGCCCGTATCCAAGACCACTAACTTACCGTTAATTGCACCATCCGGCATGGGATAAATGCAAAGTGTTCCATTTTAGCCATCCACACATAAAAGGTAAGGAGATTCAAGATACTCATGGCGGCAATCTTGTCAGGGTCACACATTGCCGGTTGATCCATTATGTCACTATCTGATTTGCCTTGGAGCATCCACCTTGTTTTTTTCAAGTCGGCCAGTACACGAAGTCGACTTGTATTGGATGGTATCTTTTCACCGAGATCTTCCAATAGCGAAAAACCTGTTTCACAAGCCTCATTCAATTGATGACGTGCCCCAAGAGCAAAAATCTTGGTTGAATATGCTGGAATCTTGTCACGTAGCGACCTCGCATTGGAGAAAACTTCACGAATATATTTGTCCATCACATCAAATTCAGCAGTACAATACTTAGCTTCCGCTACTGCATTGTGCAAATCAAGAGATAGGTAATATTGGTCTCGCCAATTCCGCTCGCTTAATGATTCTATTCCAAGAATAAAGTACTTGGCTGCAGTCTTAAAGTCTGAACAGCGGGTAGCCTTTTGTCCTGCTCCCAAACATAGTGTAGCAAATTCATCCTTTTCATCTTGGTTCTCCAGTAGACTACTACCACGCCCCATCTGATCAACAACAAGATAAAGATGCATTTCAATTTCTTCTTTAGACAAATTCGTTCGTAACTTCCGACCAATCTCAAGATGAATCTCAGCCTTTTCTTTGTGAGGAAGAAGAGAGTAGGCAGCTTGTTGCACGCGATCATGAGCGAATCTGTAAAATCCACCATCGTCTACCTCGACAATCAACCCATTTTCAACAGCTTCATCAACAGCACTTGACACATCTATTTCAGACAAAATATCTGTCAACAAATGTTCATCAAATTCTGCACCAAGACAAGCAGCAGTCATCAAAACATTTTGAACATCAAAAGAAAGACGTTGTAGTCTATGCATCATCAAATCGACAACATTACTGACACCTTTCTCCCAGGCTTTCAAATCCTCGGTACTCCATTGCCACCTTCCATTACTATCCTTACTTAAGATTTCATTCTTACATAGTGATTCCAATGCCTGTACAACGAAAAGGATGTTTCCCTTTGTTTTCTTGTACACAGCCCTAAATAATGGTCTCGCTTCTTCCTTTGGAATATGAAGTACATCTGATACAATATCTTCTACTGCTTCGAGTGTTAGGTTATGCACTTCGATTGGTACGATCGTTGCTTGATTCTTATTTTCAATGGTACGAAGAAAGTCGGCAAATTCATCCTCAAATTCAACCTCATCATACCGACAGGCTCCGATAAGGACAAGACCGGGACATGTTTGGTCACACGCTAAAAAACGCAACAAATCTATTGTAGCAGAATCTGCCCATTGTAAATCGTCCAAAAAAAGAACGAAAGGTTTGGTAGGCGAACTTATAGTCCGTACAAGATTCCGTGTTGCAATAAACAATCTCTGTGTAGCTTTAGTTCCTCGGATACTCGATGATCTAGATTGACAACCCACAATTTGTTCAAATGCTGGTATAATATCTGTCAACAACTGAATGTCCGTACGAAGTGATGTTTGTATCTCTTCTTTCATTTCTCTCACGTATGTTTGGTCTGGATGATTCACCAATAAAAACACGTATTCAGTAAATGCTGATACAAGTGCAGCATAAGGTTCTGACTTTTGTAATTGATCAAATTTGCCAGTCACAAAATATCCACCAACTTCGGTGGATGAAACATAATGTCGTATAGTTTGTGCAAGAGCTGTTTTTCCTGTACCGCTTTTACCTGCTAGCAAAATAAATTCATTACAACTTTCTTTGGATAATCGTTTATGGTAGGCAGCCAATATTTTTTCTTGTTCAGTGGCACGATCATACAGCACACCATTTTCAAGAAAAGACAAATCTAGTAACTGCTGTTGCTGCTGCGTCATGATGATGGGTATCATATATTGTTTGGAAGTTACTAAATATTTTTTTCAAATGACGCTTTTCTTTTTTATCAGAGAACAAGGACGATGATCTTGGGTAACAAAAAATGCAGAGCGGATCGTGGAAAACTGAAGTTTCAAGGAGGGAACATGAAACTTATCGGAATCTGCACTTGACGGTTCCTCGACTAGTCTAGGAGTAAAAATATTTATAAATGTCCTTGTGTTGCAGTTCGCTGAGGAATATTCTATACTCTTACCATGTACTCTACAGTACCGTACCAGGTAATTGAATAGATGAAATACCTGGTACCTGGTGCACCTGGTACTGTACTTAAAAAGTAACAGGCATTATTTTGGAGGGCTACTAGGGTTCTTATTTAAAAAAAAATAGCCCTCTACAACTGCACTGTTTAATAATTAAGGTATACCTTAAATAACACATTATATATTGTAATATCTGCGAAAGTACTAGTAAGTATATATGCAGTACAGTACTGTACCACCATCAGAGGTTGTCAGAACGTTAGGAATAGTCATCCATAATGTCGTATTGTAGGTTGTCAGAAGCATTTTTACGAACAACAATCATGGCCTTAAAGTCTTTATATCTCTCTCAGAGACCAATGCTCCTGTCTAAGCCAGACGTAGACGGGACAGGTCCAATCGATTCCTGGTTCCGGTATCTTTGTTCTTTCCTACCTAACAAAAATGTTCCACCTGGGCATAAATGTTATTAACCGTATGAAATGATACCAAAAAACCTTGTACTTAAACTTGAAAAGGAAGACATTGTTGTTCTAGGAAATAAGTATTGTATATGTATTAAAAATACATGAAGTAGACATTGTGAGGGGTACAGATGCTTCATGAAAAATTCTCGAAAAATCTGGGATCGTGAACCTAAATCTTTCCAATGCCGATTTTTCAATCGAAACGTTCCGATAGCGGCGGCATCTTTTCTTCTACAGAGCTTCTACGTATTTACTATCAAGCAAAGAGTATGGTTCTGCAGCACATTTGAAAACTCGTATCAGATATTTCCTGTTTACAGCAAGAATAATTTTTCTCGTGCAATAAATACCATTGTCCAGCGATTGCCCCATCAGCAGCAGTCAAACACCACCTGCAAGGAAAGAGCTACCGACACTCTCTGTAGGGCATGTGCCACAAGATCAAGATCCACTAAACAGAAAAAGCTGAACAACATCCCAAAAGCAAGATAAAGCTACTGCTACATCTGCAGAAGACCCTTCCAATTTAGAAGATAAAACATGTAAGACTACACAAGAAAACCAGTGAAGTCAGGGGTAAATACAACTCAAGAAGTAGCCACTTCTAACCTGCCATCTCTTGAAGTATTGCCAGTAAAGACAGATATGGTTATGAAGTCAGATGTGATCATGAAGGACACCATACTGTATGAGTCCTGCATAAAATCTCTACTCTTATCTCATCCTGCTTTTAAGACTACAATAAAATCCAACAATGATAGTTTTGGATTCTTTACACGTCCACTTAGAGAATTCCTTGAGGAAGATGAAGTTGTGAGTTCTGAATTCCTAGACTATATATCCAAGCACAACTTTGAGAAATCAGACTATGTGAAGGGTGACCATCCATACATATGGGTAACTATTGTTAGACCTTTGGTAGATTACTACAATTACTGTAGTACTGATGAAGAGGACATGCCTTTAGCATTTCAGAATCAATTAAATTGAATAAGTCCTTGGAAAAATTCTATCAGGATGATTTCCTTGAAAATGCAGAAAATGATGAAGGAATAAAGCGTGCAATTAGTAGCTCTTCAACTTTGGTTGTACATGCAGGTCTAATACCAGATCTACCTTCAAGCAAGTGGGATGAGTTACAGATTCTTGGTGTCATCAATTTTTCCTACCAACAAGAGCATATTTTTGAATTACATGGCTTCATCTGTTAGAGAATTAAAAGAGTTCTTCAAAACCAAACAAGTAAAAAATGCCTATGAAGAGTGCTTCACCACACTATCACCACCAAGGATTAGGGCATTTTATGCTGACCCTTCTACAAAAATTCAGCAGTATGTACAATTTACATGGTGATCTACCTATACCTAATACAACATTGCCCCTGTATGCTCAAGCTGCTGTCAACAGCCAGAATACAGTGCAGTTTTATGTTAGAAATGGTTTCAGGAATCAATATGCTGATGATTACACAGAAGAACAATTAAAAAAGGCAAATGAAGACAGTGATATTCTACATGAAGACATTTTGGAGTATTTGTCTGATGATTTGACAAATAGAGTATTAGATGATGCTGAACCATCTGATACACCAGTTGTCAAATATAAAACAGGTATATATGTCTACTTTTTCACCAAGGTTTGCATAACTTACAGGATGGCTCTTTTGAAAATGGTTGGAAAGATCTATGATCAACTTAAGATCTTTGATAACTACAGTTATGGTCTTCCTGAAGAAATTATGAAAGCAAGAACTCCAAATCCACAAGAAAAAATAGTGGATGTAGTAGCTGGACCTTTAGTTAGTCCAGTTGTAATGCTTCCAGATAATGTTGTTAGTTCTGGAGTAATTACACAAGAAGATGAAGATGATGAAGCTTCCAAAAATGAATCAGAAGATCCAGATGATGGAGACTTTGAAGAATCTCAAGATGGATCAGAAGAACAAGAAGGTTCAGAAGAATTTGATGAAGAGGAGGGTGAAGAACAGCAGTCAGATGAAAATAGGAAACTATCTGCAAGAAATCAAGATTATTCTGATGCAATTGATGATGGAGAAGACTCAGATTATGATAAAGAAAAATCAACAAAGGAAGAAACCAAAGGTATAAGAAAATCTTTAAGAAAAAAGCAAACATCAACAAGCACAGAGAAACTTGCTTCAAGAAGATCACCAAGAAAATCATATGCTGGTATGGACAGTGGTGCATATTATGAAGCTTATATACCAACATATGAACCTAGTGATATGACAGGAGATAAAAGACAAATTCCCCAAGAAAGACAGACACTGATGCCCTGGCTGTTGTATCAGCAGAACCAGTTATATCCTCCTCACAAACTAAAGGAATAGTCAAATCCTTTGTCATCAAGAGCTTCTGATGTGGTGGATGTAACATAACTGATACCAAGGTTAGCAATGATCTTATATGTATGCACTGCAATGAATACCTACATGGATCATTTTGTTGCAGGTTAAGAAAACATGATATGACAACTGCAAGATGGTCCAGAGGTTTCATTGGCCAGCATGAAGAATCTCATCCTTTTATTGCAGTGTGCAAACTCTGTGACAGTAAAAGAATGACAATGACACCAGACCAATGTGTCACATGAGTATGTAATTCTGGATATTTAAATGCATTTCATATTGTCTGCTATCACTACCAAGAGAATTTACATAAATTTGTTCTCAACAAATGCTATGAATGTCAGAAACCTGTGCAGGCTCAGTGTGGCATTGGGGTTTTTGATGAAAGAAAATCCACTGCAACATTGAAAGTCCCTGTTTGTTTGGTATGCAATTATTTAACAAACTCTATCAGGTTTAAATCAGGCAATCTCTGACAAAGGAAATTTAATTATATCAAAAACTTCCCTAGGACCTATGCATGATAGTGACAAGTTTAAGAACCATTCAGTAGCAAGGATTGCTGTATTCAGAGACAAAGCCAAATGTCTTCCAAGAATTGGTCCAGAAGAACTTCACCATTTCATTGATCCTCCAAAGGAAGTTTGGAAAGAAAATTATAAGCCTACCAAGATATTTATATCTACTTCTGCACATCTGTATGCACCTATACTCTATACTTCTGATGGACATTATCTCAGGAGAGACACATGACTCAATGACACTATTATTACAGCTTATGCACCAGTGTGCAATGCTCTAACAGAAGACAACTTGAATTGCCTTTTTTTGAAACCAGAATCATCTTATGGATGGGATTTAAATATATCCAAGAAAAAGAAAAGTAATAGATCTGATGAACAAGAGCTCAAGGAAGCTAAAAGATCTGATAAAGAGCTCAAGGGTGGACTTTGTGATCTATGTTTTGTGGTGCCATAGGAAGACCAAGCATTGCTTCTATGTCTCCTGCATTAATTGCATCTACATTAGGGCTGAATGGAGCATTATTAGAGGCAGCTGCAACATCACTTGTCTCAAAACATTCATTGACTAATTGAATTGGGTCTTGATCAGCATGTTGATAAGCAATGCTAGTTGCAACAGGATTTGAATAATGTAACATGGATTAGAGTATCTTTTCATTGATGACCCATACCTCATTAGATTACAGCAAAAATCTGTCATATCAATGTGTCTTGTTAGTGCTCTATCTGAGTTTAAGATCTGACCACATCCTTGGCAACTTAATGCAGCATGCTTGTGTTTTGTAGCATTATATGGTATCTTGGACAATGATCTCTTGGACATTTTTTGAGAAAATGGGATGAGTGTGATGGTTAGTAAAATCTATTATAGGGATACAAAAGGAATTATAAAGTAGAAATATTACCAGTCAATTAATGATTTGAAGGCAAGCACAGGATTTTGTGATTCATCATTCATATAATTGACTTGATACCAAATTTATGTGACAAGAAAAATAATTGTGCGGTTGAGACACTGTTACAACTGATACATTCTCCTAAATTGGTATATGCTGGCGGGGGCATGTGTTGCATGCCAATGACATGTGTTACTTAGAGAAACAAAAATTTGATGAGCTGGCACTCTTTCCAATAATTAGTGACTGAAATATTTGAACCCATGCCATATTTTATGTGAGTGCTGATGTATGTTGGACACCAGACAGACTGAATAGTGGATGGGTGGTCAGACTTTTGTAGCAAGTGGTGTGGGTTTCCACTCTGATGTTCTCCTCAATAATTAATCCACAAAACAGAACACAGCTTGTTGATTGTCAAATTGTCATGGTGAGCTTTAATGGTGTAACAACTAGTCTGGTTGACCTCCATTTGCCAAGCCATTGTCATTGACTCCCAAGCTCAAAGCTTCATTCAATCATTAATCATCAGAAGCATTTATGTCATTTGATCAGTCAATCTGTGAGCTCCCTGTGAAAAGATGGATGCAACATAATATGCAACGCAACCTGGCATACAACCACACAACCCTTCCAGAGTCTAAAAGCACTGGATGCATGCAGACTAGGACTAAAGCATGGAATGTCATGTGATGTACCAAATTATGTTAGAAAGTCACCATTTGATATCACATGATGATGTGGACATAATAAGTGGTTTTCTGAAGAAAACAGACAAAATCCTTCACTCCAAGATCAAATCTCTCTCCATCAATCTCCCCTTTGTTCTTCTTCCCATTCTTCCAAAGACAACTTTCAAGTGTGTGTCAAAATTCAAATTTGGACACACGAAATTTTTTATGTTTTTTTCAGACACTGGAAAAAATCAAAACTCCTTTTTAAAATTCAGTTCTTTCCAAGTTCACATAATTTGTATGCAACACACTTACATCATGTCATCCATTCATTTCATAATTTTTAATATCATATTTGTATGATGGATTTTTGTGGTATAGCATTTGTACCAATGTCCTCACCCACCATGAACTGTCTTTCCTACTTGATGTAAAGGATGTCATCATGAAGGTGTTGGCAAAAGAGCTGACAGAATATATTGGAAACAACAATCATGCATTCATGCAACTTGGTGAATGGGATGCCAAACTGTATTGTCAAGAAATCACTCCTAAGGAAAATTATAGGTTGACAAAAACAATTAAAATTTTTGAAATTGGTTGTTGGAAGTAAAGAAGGAACACAATTTGATGATGGCAATTGCGTTGTATTGTGCCAAGGCTGTTTTGAATTTTAGACCAATCTAGATCTTGTCATATACTATGAGATTGAAGAACAGTCAACTCCTATTGTTGGAGACAGCAGAGACTTAATTGGTGATAAGGAAGGACATCCTCACATCCCAAGCAAACATAAGATGATAGACTTTTGTTGACAGCAATGAGGACAAGAAGAAGGACAAGAAAAAAGATTCAGATGAAGATGTCATAGAAAAGAAGAAAGTTAGTAGCAGAAAAAGCAACAAGGAGGACAAATAAGTAAGACGGAGATGAAGATAGTCAGACAACATCGTCAGTGAAATATTCTGCTCCTGTAAGACCCATAAAGATTATCATATGTTGGGGAATAAAACTTGATGACAATGATACAAGTACAAAGATAGTTTTGTTTTCATGAAGAAAGCAAAAGAACAAGAATTTGAAAAGGACAAATAGTACAGAAGAGGCAACCCAAGAAGAAACATCACCTTGGAAGGACAAGGAATAGGATTCCAAAAATGATAATTACTAAAATAGGATTGGCGTTGACAGAAATTTTTTTTGGTACCAATGTTGGGAGATTTTCTTCCAAATGTGCTGACTTCATGGACTATTTTATTTAGAAAACCACCAACCCGGAGGACTACTCTTTGTTACCCTCTAGGGGAGGTCAATTTCTACATAGAGGTCCTGGTTATTGCCATACCAATGACAAGTCAAAGCGTTCACAAAAAATAAGTGCTCGATACTTTAAAAATTATAGATAGCCCATACTTTTAAAAATTATAGATAGCCCGACAGTAGTAGGGATACAGCCGAACAAACATCATCAGAAAAAATCACAACACTTTCTCTCTCTAGAGAGAGAGATGAGTGTCTAGATTTTATGTTGTAATGAAGGGGAGGGCAGTGGACGTCAGAGTCTTTACGTACGTACGAAGGCTAAACGGGATTCGGACGTGCGGACAGATTACCGGTGCTATTACAAACAATACGTCACTTACTCTCACGTATTCCTTATTTATGGATTACCTGGTATTAATACCGGTATTAGTAGTCTACATCGTGCGCGCTTCTACGAGATGGTTTTCACCTAAATGTCTCCCAGATGCTAAGGTACCCGAGAAAGTATTTTAAAAGTACCTGGTATGTACCTGGTACATGTACCAGGTACTGATGACTGTACCTGTAGCTGCTTGTTAGTGGGTGGATTTCCCTCGAACTTTATGAAATTTCAGTATGAATAATGAGAGAACGCAATTATGGTCATTTTAATATGTGATTCAGGTGCGCGAACCTACATCATACTCATAGAAGATTGACCAAAGTGCGTTGAGTATAGAGATTGAGTAAGTTTAGATGAAATGAGACTGCAAGTAAAGGTGGTTCTAAATCCAACGAACCAAATTTTGACCTGCTCGCGCCTTATAAAAGATTATTTTTCCGATATTGAATATAATAAAAAGTTTTAATGCACGAATATGATCATACTAATTATCGTCGAAATTTTTGGAAGGTTTTCCAACACACCCATCTATCTCAAACTCCATATTCAATCTTGTAGAGCACAAAAGAACATAAGTGCACTATTGAGAAAACCAACGGCTGTAGACCGGTATTGTGCGCTGACTCTTTGGCGAGCACAATGCATGCTTTGCGTACTCGCTGTTATTCTTGTAAAGAAAGTAGAACATTTTAACAAAGAGGCTGTGAGTTGAAAGACGTCCCCTGTTGAACAAACAAAGCCTGCTTCCCAGACGGGAAACGTCCTCCGGATACATCAGATTGTTGCAGAAACCGTAGAACGAGGAGATCTTGTTGGTGGGACCAGCAAGATAGACTCTAGCTAGTTAGCATTGGATTGAGCTGAAGATCTGGGAAACTGAGCGGTAAACTTATTTTCGCCTGTAGTAATACGTAACACAATGGCTGTAAACGTACCCGATCCTTACAAAGCACTAGGATTGTCACATGATGCATCCCTAGCGCAAATAAAGCTTGCCTACCGCAAATTGGCGCTGGAATGCCATCCTGACCAGATGACGCGACGGAATGCATCCGAGGAAGAAACCAAATATGCATCAAGTAAATTTGCTGCTATATCTGCGGCATACCAACTGCTCTCGGATCCAAGGAAAAAAATTGAATATGATCACATTTATAAATATGGCGGGTACGACGAACCGAAAGAAAACAAACCGAATTTCAACGTAAATTCAAATGAGTCAGATAAGGAAAATCCTTTCAGAGCATCACAAACATCGAATAATGGAAAACGCGCTCGAAACACTGGAATTGGTTACAACTTTGTTGATCCATTTTCCTACATATTATCTGGAGGCCAGCGCAAAAAAGCTGCGTCTGCTGGTATTCAAATTCCACGTCGAGTTCATTTTTCTCGCGAAGGAGGTGGAGTGAGATTTGCATTTTCAAATAGTCAATACGAAACAACAAAAACTGGCTCAAAGAAGTTCGTTTCAAAAACGACACAAATTGTGGGAGGAAAAAAATTTACAAAAGTCGAAACTACTACCGTTCACCCCGATGGAAGAAAAGAGGTTATCATCGAAGGTGATGATTACATTGAGAGAAGAGAAACAAGAGTTCCAACAAGAAGAAAATCAGCGTCGGATACGCGGCAGTCAGCTTATGGTGAAGATGTCACACAACCGGAAGACAATCAATTGCCGTGGTATATGAATGTATGGCAAGGTTTCCGGGAAAAATTGTCACAGTGTCACAACCCTTGTGGCATGACAATAGTTCAATGAAGGCAGATTCACTTACAGGAATATATAGAGGATTCCTGTTCTGTAACTTTTTGTAAATATTAGAAAATATACACCATTTTCACTGATAAAAGTTCTGAATTCTTGCGTAGTTGACTTTCAATCTATTTGGCTGAAGTTGAAACGCCAAACTTATTATCCAGAAGCTGCCTGCAAAACATATATCATATAATTTTTTCTTTTTACATTTTCGATGATTGTTCAATGAATACAGTAACATTTGTCGCTAAATGTTCAGTAAAGCTTGGTTCGGGTCGATCGATGGTTTTCAATATAGTTGGCTCAAGATGAAAACCCAAACTTTTTATCCAGAGGTTGCTTTAATCACATATATCATAAGGCACCCGTTGATTGTCTTCTTTTGCATCTTCGATGATTTTGAATGAATCCTACATTATAATCATTTTTAATTTACTCATCTAATTTTGAAATTAGACCCTCAAACGTTCCAAACCTTTTAAAGAATATAATCCATATTAAGTTATTGCCATCTTTTCCATGGAAGTTGTGCCTCATCGTTTTTCAATGTTCTGCATTCGAGTGGTTGGTTGGACATTGTCTGGATCAAAAAGTGACATCATTCCCATAGACAGCCAATTGAAGAAAAATCTTTCTATCTAAAAGCGAATACATTTTTTAACAACTATTATAGATTTATATTTATTTTTTTCAATATCAATGCTTATCATATGTGCATGCGTGAAAGTTATTTTCAAGTTCCGCGAGTGAGATCGATCTTCCCCTAGGACTATTGTTCGGGTCTCGCGATGTAATGGTAGGACTCAAAAATGTACGAGTACATAAGCGGTCATCTGCGGTCAAAGCATTGAAATGTATTATAGTCCACCTGGCAGGCACCGTACTAGTTTTACTGTTGGCTATCTAGATCTACCTACCTTGGCACACTCGGGTGAAGTGGAAGTATCAAAGTTGTGTTCGAGCTCTATCTTTGGTTCGAGGACAAAATTTTCGGGTTGATTCCAACAGATTGATTGCAGCAATTGTTTCACCTGCAATGGGCAGGTCCTTTGGTTTGTTACCATAGATCTTGGCAATCTTCTTGTTCAGTGGGGAGAAGACATGGCTTCATGTTCATTTGCTATCATTATTGCTCCAACAGTTTCTTCATCTATTCTTGCTTACCCAACAGCCATAGTAGCAGCAGGTTGGTTGAAAGAATGTCAGCTAGTGCACCAGCATCAGTTTCCTACGACGATCCTCATTGGTTTGCTTGTTCCAGTTCCTTCAAAACAAAAAGATATCTTGTGAGGGACGGAATCGTCCTTGTTGTATTGACGTAAGTAATCATTTTTAAACAGTGGATAAGAAATTTAATTCCTAAAACAGCATTGTCTAGCTCTCTAGTCCTAGTTCATTGTTTACAAATCGAAATAAATAACACTGGGACTATTTAATATTTATACATTATATTATAGAGAAAGAATTCCGGTTCGATCGGGTTCTCTTGAAGGGTTCTTGAAACTAACCAATTAAAATGGCGATGAAGCTAAGTTGTGTAGGATTTAACATGATTATGTACGGGATACGAGGAACAATCTAAGAGCCTACGAGGTGCGTCATGATCGAGTTGACACACGGTTCTCATTTTTTGGGAAAGGCAAGCTTTTTTAAAGTCTACCAGTTTCTGGTACTGAAGATCGTACCAGGTATTGATTGCAGGAGTACCAAACTGAGAAAGCAAGAGTACAGGTACCTATTTTGTCCTTGGTCATACAACAGTTCACAGACATCACCGAACATCCACATAAAAAGCAGTGAGAAACTCTCAAAGAACAAGATTATAAGAACGCTAGCAGCAATGATTTCTCGTCAATTCATCTTATTGTGCTTCGCCACGATCCTTCTCAGTGTGGTTTCAATCCATACTGAGGTCAGAAACAACGTCATGCCCAAGCGGAACGTTCGGAAAGCACGCAAGGGCAAAGAAGGAAAAGAACTCGATATGCAAGGCAAGGATGCCATTAATGAAGTTGCGCCTGTTTCTACGCGTGGGCGCCAATTGTACGGTTGGGGCCTCCCGATCGATGATAGTGTGGTGGTCGACAAGCGTAAGTCCTTATTTTAGTTTCTATTTTTTTAAAAGCAACGGTTTCCTATTTCTTGGAACTTCCATGTTTAGCTCATCACGATTATGATTATTTCTGAACTACCAACGCAGCTCCGAGGGGACCCCACAGGAATGCCTGGTTTCCAGTGAAGAGTGCCGAAGAAGCCGAGGAAGTTTTGGACTTTGGGCTTGAGTAGGAATTGCCTTCTAGTTTTTATGACACAACAAGATGAAACCACTCTTATTATGCAGTCACGTCTACATATCAGGGGCCACGAAGAATTCAATTTCGGCCAAATTTTTCATATTATTTCTAGTGCTGCATGTACCATGACTATACTATTTTAGCATATGCATTAGAACATAAGTTTCAAATTAGTTAATTCTTACAACAGCAAGTGATTTCGTCAACGTGAAGATAGCCACGATCGGCTTTCCCTATTTCTTTTCAAAAGCACGATAGAGACGAATTAATAATTAGGAATTTACTTTGATAGCACGACTACTTCCAAGAAACCCTAGATAACGTGGTTAATCCCAAAAGATAAGAATCATTCGCAAGAGTCAACTCCAATATTTTCACGAACTGGATTTTTTGTTTCTTTTTTTTACTACCTCTTCCACCAGGCAAGCTACACATTTTTTCATGGTCAACTTTTGACCATTAATCCATTCACGGTACTTATCCATTTCTTTGGATCTTTCATCAAAATTATCAATCAAATCCTTCAATAATGTGTGTACAACCTCAGGATTAAAATTCTTAATCTTGTACTTTGGAGGAAGTGGAACATCTTTTCGAAACCCAGCTGCACCTTCTAAGTTGGTAACTACAACACACCCTGAAAGGGCTGCTTCGCGGGGCAAACGATCCATACCAGGGTGCGGTCCAAAGTCAATATAGACCTTGGCTTTCTTCAACAATGTCCGAACTTGTTCAGGGGATATACGATCCTTTCCACCCTCCCCAGCACCGATAGGTGAAAATTTGATAGATCGCTGTGAACGTTTCAGAATATCATCTGTATAATGCATCCCTTTCAATGGATTATATAAAACATCGATAGATCGTTCTTTCGGTGAATCGAATGTTATTCTATCTGGAATGTACTCTGTCATGGCATGGATATGTTTTGCACCATTCTTTTCCAAATGTTGTCTCGCATATTCACTTTGATATAAATGCAGAATATCATTACGATGCCAATCTTTAAATCGCCCAGTATTATTGTTCACACTCAGCCACCAGATTGCACATTGAGCTGCCTTGGGTGACGCATCAGCTAAAAAATCAAGCATTTCATGCGTCCAACATTCGGGCCAAATTAGTAAGGTTGTTTCTTCCGGTTCAAGTAAGGGATTTTTCCCTGATATGGGTGCATCGTATACATCATAACATTCTAGCCGTTGTGCACGTGACGCATGTCGAACACCATTCCTACCCGTATTTACATACAACATGTATGCAGACATATTCGTGTGGAGAGAATTAATTTGATCACATAATTGATGTAAAGCTTCAGGACCTCCAGTTGCAACATCAGCAGGACAAATACAATACACTTCCTCTACTGGAGGGAATAATGAAAGATCAGACTGCTCTATACGAGATCGTTTGGTTTTAGACTGTTCTTCTTCACTTACTGGACGTTGTCGATTGGAAGTTGTCGACGTTTCACCAGAAGCTACTTTTTTGACATCTTGTTGAAATTGATTCAATAATGACCCAAAGTCCATGGTTGGCTGTTTCTCCCCCGTTCTCACTTACAGAATATCAAATGCGCGTGAAAATCAAGGTCTTGAACACCGTCTCATACAAAATTCAATCAATGATAACTAACAACTTGCGGTTCCATGTTGTGTAGTTGTAGTTGCTGTTGTTCCTGTGTGTGAAGCGATGGTGCCAACTACCGGTAGCTGAAAGCAGAGTTTTAGGCTTGTTGCACCTCTAAAATTTAACCCGTTACACATGTAAAAACTCAAAGGAGTGCATAGTTAGAACCAACGTTAAATTTCCAGTAGGCCGGACCACTCGCCAAAAAGATATGAGACCTACCAGGAACAGGTACTGTACCAAGTACGTACCTGGTACTGTACTGTAAATCTGTAAACGACAAAAATCGACGGCGATCGTTGATTGGAATTCACACACAACATCAATATTCTTCTCTTTTCTCTCTTTCGAGACACGCACGGACTACACACACACCCTGTCAGCAGAAGCCGCAAGCAAGCTGTTTGGCATAAGAATGGAGAAATTGTCACAGCAGAGGGCGAAGAAAGAAGTAGAATCAAGTAGCGTAGATAGTTTACGACACTCGGTCGACATTTCTGTTGTTTTGGCAAGGTGCTAACTCGCAATCATATCAAAGGAAGTTAAAGATTTTGGAACATGATTCTTCTTGTACTACGACAGAACATGATCGGGACCTTTCTTTTATTCCTGTTTGCTTCCAGTTGTAGTGGTTGTACTGTATTCCTTGCTGGGAAAGATGCTACTGTAGATGGGTCAGTGATGGT
>WKLE02000450.1:4618-17095 GCA_014885115.2 Asterionellopsis glacialis
ACCATTTTACGGTACCAATTTCTCTTTACACAACCACCGGACCCTACTAATCACTGGTATGGTTCCATGCACAAGGAGCTTCTGCATGGAATGGTACTGGTGGTTGCTAGTTAAAAATGACTGTGTGTTGAGAAATTGGTACTGCAAACAGCACCATTTCACAAGATTGATCGGAAGAGATTTGGGTACAACTGCCAATTTTTGTCAGTTGGGTGAGCCTGCAATACCAAAAAGTGCACTGGCCAAGTCATGACTGGATTCAATTCCAATACAAGTTGGCCATGCCATAATATAAAATATTAAGATATGTTTATACACCAGGTGTATATTCCAGTAGCATAAAAGTATAAAAATATAAATACATATATTATGATTTTTTTGAAGTATATAAAATTATTTATTCATGAACATGTTCATAATTTAAAAATATGAGTTTTGGGTCTATGTGGAGTCTACCAACCAAATGTCACAAGTTGGTCCACCTAATCCTGGAACAACTCAGATACTGCTTTTCTGCTCTAAGTAACCTTCTAGGTTATGTATCAAGGTGCCCAGACAAGTTTTGGAAGGATCTCAGCAAGAGGTATCTTTCTGCAATAAACAACTTAGTTGCATTGACCTCCAATTTGTGTGCACCGCTTGTAATGGAGAATAGGTGAAATTTTCCTATGGATTGGATTTACATATTTAGCAGATCAGTGTATTAAGGCAACAATACAACAGTAATGGAAGTGATTTGGCCAGCTCTTCAGTCAAGTTGCAATTGGAATTTGTTTCATTATAGATTTCCATTCTGCAAGTCCTTTCACCCAATATGTTACATATTCTATTCCATCCCTGATCACCAAGCTTCACATTTCTTGAGAATAGCTAGGAAGAAATTATTTTTACATGCACATACATAAGTAGAAAATTTTTAAATTTTGGAAAATGCTCCAAGATTGATATAACAAAATTGGAGATGCGTGCGCAAAAATCAGACCAACTTGGTTTTTTTAATATAACAAAATTTGATACTGTAGTTGTGTTGGCTACAATGTGCTGATCTGGCTGGCTCACCAATGCCAATTCTAGAAATTGTCCAGTCAACCGAATTCATGAAAATGTCCCAACTTATGATGAAGTAAGCTCAGTCCACAGTGGAGTAAGACCCACTGTGTTTTGCTGAGTTCACTAGACTAAAAATGTCACACCCCAGTACTGGGGTAGTTCACCTAGTCCTGGAACTAGTCTTTATCAGTGTATGTTGATTGTCACAGATATATTTTTTAAAACCCTATCTAAAGGGCTTCTATGGGCAAAATGTCACAAAGTGGTTCACATAATTCTAGAACATGTCAACAAGACACATCCATTGCCTTGACTACATTGGATTTACTCTTCAGCAGCCTCTCCATTGCAAGACAGTTAGGTGCTATGATTGTCCCCTGTTGGTGCAACTGGATTCATCCTTGTGTCCTCTGGTATCACAAAAATATAGCACCCTCAATTGATTGAAATGTGAGATAATCAAGCTCAATTGATTGAAATGTGAGATAATCAAGGATTCAACCAAATGCAACCATTGTTCAAGACTTTGTTAAGTATCATTATACTGTCCATCTCTTTGTCACATTCAGTTAACTACTTTTTGAAATACTGACAGAAACCTACCAAATAAACTGAGGTGAAAGCTCAAATGTGACAGGTGAAGTTTCATGAACTGAGCAAGTTTAATTCAGTATAGTTATAATCACACCACAATGCTATAGATTTATACATTACTTTCATACTATGCAAACAACAAATACAATACTATCCATTCAATCAATGTCTTCATAGCAATGTTGTTTATGTTCCTTCCATGCAACTTACTCTTTTGTCTGTGCTGCCTCTGGAGGTAGCAGGTAGGGGGGTCCATTGCAGTCCTATGCCATGGAGACACTACTGGTCACAACAGGATCTTTTCAGACCTCTGTAGGTGTTCCTCCATGGCAGGTGACTGCAACATCAAAAACTCTTACACCGAAACATTGCTATTCCAAACCATCTTGCAAGAATTGTCTTCCAGTTTGAATTGATCCATACATATCTGTGAAACAGGATATGGTGCAGGTCATTCTGCATCATTATTTTATCATTCAGCATCCGTCTCCACAACGTATCTTCCCATCACTCATAGTTTTGATAAATTTGATTGTCCATATCAAATGGATGTCGTATTTCAGAATGTATTAAATGAAACAAATCATCCTAGTAGTAAGCACCCAACAACGACAACAGATGGAACAACACCAATATCACCATTTCAATATTACAAGGGTGATTCATGTAAAACTGTACCACAATATTTGTTACCTGTGGTGTCATCATCTACAATTAAAATTCAATGTGACTTTGTCCATGGATCAAATTTGTGTGGTACAGATAATATTGATTTAGTGGAACATTCGCCGTGTGGGGTTATACTGACAAGTACAGCTATGAAATCCTTACACGACAATCAAGTTTATTTTGGACATCGCCATGGTAATAAAAATCATCCCATGGCACAATGGAGAGAATTACGTCAAACGTGGTTGTATCCGTAACATCGTATGTTTGGAAGAAACAGAACCCTGGAACTTTCTAATAGGAAAAACCATAATAATAATTTATATTTGTCAAGAAAGGTGAAAGTACCATACAACATAAAATTTGTATGGCAATCACAACAGGTAAATGCCAAACAAACAAGAGCACGCCTACTACTGCTACTGCGAAGGAAGAAACCAGTGGCCATGGCAATCCTCATACAGATATCTATCGTGCTGTACAACGATTTGGTAATTTCAAGAATTTTTGTCCAAACTATCAAGCAAATATTCCAGAATTATAAATATTAGTTTCGTCCAATGCAACAGCGATTGCTTGCGTACCCACTACTGTCTGTAGAAGAAAAAGTATCATTTCTGTGCGTCTCTTGTTTTTTCTCAGGGTTGTTCAAGAATGGTACGTCGTACTTGACTTTTTTCGGTCAAGGCTGATTGGATATGTTCAGGTGCCATGAGTTTCACTGTACGGAGCATATGATTACGTCGTCGTTCATTCCCCAAAAGCCAAATCTTGGCTGATTTAGTTTTAGCATCTTTTTGTTCTAGTGGAATGTCATCATTGTCATCATCGTCGTCATCTTCTTTGTTGTCATTGTTGATTATTGGTGTCATTATTGTTTCTTCATTCATAATATCCAATGATTTCCAGGTTTCCTTCGCATTACAGATGTTTGGTCTTTCTTCACATTCATCTTCTTTTAGTTCTTGTTGTTCTTGTTGCTGTACATTTAATGGAGGTTCGGACCACGTATTGAATAATATAACACTTCTACCCCACTCTTCTTCAGGTTCAAATTTGGGAGTACCCATCGTAAAAAGTAAAAGCCATAAATCAGCAGGTCTTGGAACAGCGTGAACGATATTACCTTCAAATCGAAGTAATCTTCCTGGTACAGCTGGAACTGTCACAAGTTCCACTTCTTTGGGGTTGTTGGTGTTCTTCTCCTGACTATTACTACTACATGTACTTGCAATATTACTCTCTTTTAGCAATTGACCACCGGACGAACGATCGGGAAACAAACATGTAGGACCTTGAACTTCCGATCCTACTTGCAAGTACAATACATGTCCTTTGGTGGGGTATTTAAAATTTTGATCTGGACGTTCTGCACTACTGGTACCAGTTGCAAATGCATCATCTTGTGCCTTGGCAAGATTCTCATCTACATCTGCATGAGCCTCAATATGTCTCCATTCTTGTCGAGCCCAATATTCTACGTACAGTTCGTCATTGTCATCATCATTATTAGGTTGTGATGATGGTATAATTTGTTGCAAGATATCATCTAATACTTGTTCAATAGGATTGGAGGGTGTGGGTTGTCCTCGACGAAATACTCGATGACCTAAACCAGATGCAGATGCCTCCTTATGAAGTAACGAACGAGATTCAAGAGGAACAACATTATCCCATACATGGATAGGTGGTTGGTGTCTTGTTTGTTGTTGTTCCTCATTTACCATCGTTTCCTCGTGCTTTGTATCGCCTACGTCTAAATCATGATTAAGTGCATGCGCAAGAAACGATGGTGATTGTTTTCTGTCATGATGGTTATTATGATTCAGAAATCCATCATTCCAAAATCCACGTATTATGGACGGTGATGATGATGATGATGATAGGAGTAAAGGCTTTGCGGTATTCACTATAAAGGATGATAGAACAACTCCACATGATATCATGAATATATGTACTAACAAGAGTAACGAGCACAAATTCAGCTGCATTCTAGTTGGCTTATTCGTATTCCCAAGAAGACTCAAACTAAACAAACCTATCTGACGAGGATGAGGAGGAGAAGAATCATTATTATGACTCATGTTGTAATATATATTCAAGCAAAAGAACTTGCACTGCTTCCATATCACAACTATCAAGACTACCAGTAACAAATTCGACTAGAAGTGCTGATCGATCACCGATTACGCATCAACAATCAACACATGAGATTGACAGTCTTTTTTGCTTGTGAACGCCTTATTTCGCAGAAAAGTTGTTTGTCTCAAAACATCACAACCCTCTGACGTCTGACTGGCGACGGCAAGACGGACAATGGTACCTCCCAGGCACATCGACATCTTTTGATCTTTATCCTTACTCCTATTCATTCCTACGATTTCGTTCCACCTGCACCGCGATAGACCTCACACAACAACGCTCGCCATTGTCCAACGCAATGCCATCAAGCTGGCATTAGCAGCCAAAACGCAACTAACAGCATGATGAGACTACAACAAGACAATGCAAATTTCCATGGCAGTAGGATAATGTCAATTCGAACAATATCATTTTTTGCGTGGCTATCCTTTATTTATCAGGCATCGATTGTGTCAGCGGCTCATTCTCGACGACGTCCCGTCTTCCGTCGTGAATCTCTGCCTCGTTACGACCGCTCCATCACTACGTTTTCAGAAGATGGTCTGCTTCAACAGGTTATGTATAGCATGGAAGCTTCTAGAAGGGGTCAAACAGTTGCTGCATTTGCGACATCAGACTGTGTCAGTGTAGCTGTAGCATCCTCGTCCGATATGAAGGTACATCGGATTGATGAACATGTACTGCTCATTACTTCCGGTTTAGTGGGGGATGGTCGAGCCCTTGCAGCCTTTCTGAGGGTTCAATGTCAAAATTTCCGATTGACGAATGGAGAAGCACCATATATCAAGGATGTGGCCGAGTTGGCATCCGGACTGCAGCATCAATTGACTCGTACAGGCGGGGCTCGGCCATTGGCATCTACTGCGTGTCTTGTGGGTGTCGATTCATCAGGACTTGCAATGTATCAAACGGAACCTGGAGGGAGCATGGAACAATGCAGATATGCTGCAGCGGGGAAGCTAAGAGACCAGGCAATGATGGCCTTGAACGAATTAGAGGGAAAATGGACTGCTCGTGCGTCACAGGATGATAGCCAAGAGGATGGTACTGCAGCAGAGAAATTATCAGTAGGCGAGCTTGCAAAGGGGGTTGCAAAATCAGTGTTGCAAGGTGAATGGGATCAAGACGATAAAGACAAAGTTGAAAGTGTAGATGTATGGGTAGTACAAAGCGATGAAACTAGAAGAGGCAATATTCGAATGACTTGTGCACTAAACGTAACACGTCAAAATGTGGATGATTTGATGGATAGCTTCCCCCCTGCCACGAAGAATGAATAAGGCATGCTTGCCCCTTTTTCTAGATTATCGGCTGCAGCTACTCCTGAAGTGAAGAGGATTAGATTTGTTATTGAAGAGCAAAGTGTTATGCCTTGGCTTGTATCAATGTTCATGACATGTCACAACCTGAACTGATTGTTGTGAACATGACGTTACAAGACTCTGATTTGAAAAGGTTTCTGATTACTATTCTACAGTTGATCATACAATTTCTTTGTAAATTCCTGGCTTGTCGTCACTTTTACGGATGAGCGAATTGACCTGATATGGTGTCGCCATGATTTTCTGAAAGGAAACATGTCGCACCTCTCTTTGGCGTCCCAAGTATTGATTTGGTAAGATACTGTACCAACTCTCTGCGTAGGTTTGAAATGGTAAACAACAAAACGGTACTGTAACATTATAGTTAAAATTACAACCTTTCTAGCAATTCTTCGACTCTTCCCACCTCATCGTCCGGATCATCTTTCGCCGATCGGATAGCTACAACTTTCCGTTTTAACATGTCATATATAGGTAGATAGATTGCCGTAAATGGCACTAACCATGCTGCCCGGGCACCCGCACCTGCAAAAACCGAAGCTACTCCATGCTGTTGCACAGTTTCAACAAAACAATTCCAAAAGTTAGAATACCCATCAATCATGACCTTGGTTTTGATGTTATCCATGGGTGCAGTACTAAGGCCAGAAATTGCACCAACTATAGCTGCCAAAATTACTTCTTGCCAAGGTTTCAATGACTGATCCTCCTTTGGAAGTCTTCTCTGAACCATACGTTTGAAATTATCGTACAGACCCAACTCCAACATGGTGTAGGGGATATCTCTAAACAAGACTCCACCATAGCCGCGGAAGAAACCCAGAATGCCTTCATTTGAAAATATCCCCATGACAGCAGCTGCAATACTATCATAGTGTCCAACTTGAAGCGTTTGTTTGATCAATTCTCCTGGAACTAAGACAACACTTGCAGCTACAAATGCAACAGCTGCACAAACAAACAAGGCCAATGTAGGATTAGAAATGTGTTCATCTGACCATTTTTTGAGCATTTCGTACACTGAAAACTTGATGCACCCCCCAATAACATCCGAGGGGATAATTACATTAATTCCTGCATAGAACCCTGCAATGCCATAATTTTGCCATAATTTTTGAGTTGCTTGCAACAAATTCAATCCCATTCCAATATTGCTTTGTTGAAGTGTCTTGATGCAATCAACAGGGTGAACAGCAAGATCACCCACCATGGTTGCCATTCCCCCAACTACAGCTAATTCCCAGAGAGCAGGGGTGATTTTTACCTTTTGTTGTTGCTGTCCAAGTTGTTCTGGTACACCATCCGTGTTATCGTCTGTATCCTCTACTGGAGATGAAGATGTCGTCATCTTTCTCAATGTTGGCTGTTTTACATTATTACTGCTTCGACGATTATGGTGGAATGCTACCACTTGATGGTGGAATGAAAAAGCTGAAACATGATAATGATTTCGGAGTGAGCCTACAAAAATGAAAAGTACAAAAATGAATCTGTTCGCTAGAAAAGAACTTGTCATCTTGCTGCAGCTTGAGCGATGTCACAACAATGATGTTGCAAAATAATGCCAAACAGGGAATAATGCGAAAACTCAGGCTTATTCCTTTCTTCAGAATCGGAACAAAAAAGGGACGCACAGACCATCGATTTGTATGACGTATTTCTACGTTTATCGAAGACATCATAGTAAACCTAGGTCCTACGTGCGACCGTTATGTGAAAGACCCTGCTTGCCAGAACCGATGTTGGCATCATTTGCATCAACGAGTGACTCAAGAATAAAACACTCGTCCGTTGTACCAGGTACAGTTAGGATCCTACCCAGGTACATACTATACTTATGCTATGAGTATAATATTAATACCTGGTAGTTCCAAAAAAGGGTACCTGGTACAGTACTGTACCCGCTCGTAAGACAGGACTACCTGGGTACAGGTAGTCCTCTCTCTCTAGAGAGAGAGTCTCTATTGCTCTACCGGTAGAGATAGTACCTGGTAATGTCCTCTGGAGTAGAGTGTTACCAGGTAGGACTAGAGGACTTTGTACTACCGGTAGTACTACCAAACGGGTAGTCAGGGGCCTGTCAACGGTCTCACACACCTCAAGACTGTTCAGGATGGAATTGCAAAGCCTACTTACTACAAAGAAAATTTTTAATGCTTTATTTCAATTTTATCTTTTGAAGTTTGTTCTTATCCAACAAATACATCCACACAAACTCAAGTTGAAGAGAAAAAGGAACCACGCACAAAGGATGCCCCACCACTCCGCTAAAACTGCTTCAAATTGAAGCAAAATAAATGCCTACAATAACCCAGAGTATTTTTTTCCTATCTAGCGCCAAACTTAAAGGAATTTTTCCGCCAATAAAGCGCACAACCGTGGCAGACTCTATCCTTCATCATCCGATGAAGCCTCTTCATTCTTCTTTCGGCGCTTGGCATCGAAAACATCAAAGACAAAGCCAATACTTGTCAATTTCAATGCCTTTTCAGGGCCCATTGCAGACTTTTTGCCAAGATTCATAAGTTTGTAATCCTTACGCTGATTGTGCACCCACGATCCTAAACCAGGAGTATGCTGTGGGACAACAGTGTGGCCAAACTCTTCCTTGAAGGCCAAAAGTTCTTCATAGCGTTCGTCCCATGATTTAGGTCTCTGCATATTATTCTTATCTTTTCTGTTATCAACTTGAAAGTCAAATCCTAATTCCCGTAAGGCTTGAGCACGTTCTTCTGTCATGGCTGATTTGAGACCATCCACGAACTGTCTGTAGTTTACGCGTTGCCTTCCAACGAACTCTCCAAGTTCAGGATGAGAAATAGGAATGTTAATATGGCCGTTTTCCGCCTTAAATATACGCATTTGATCCATTCGTTCTTCCCAAGTCTTGTAGGATTCTTTTTGACGGAATGCAAAACCCATATCTGTGAGTTTCATGAGACGCTGGACAGTCAAACGAGAAGGTTTGCCTTCTTGGATCCTCTTGTAATCCACACGCTGCCTTACAACCCAGTTGTGAAGATTAGGATCAAGTACCTTTGTCACCTTACAATGACCATGTTGCCTCTTGAATTCTGACAGTTTTTCAATCATGGCATCGAATGCTTCATTTTCCTCATCAGTCAAAATGGGTTGTTTTCTCATCTTGATTTGAAAGCCAATTCCGTTGAGATCCTCCATACGTTTGGCATTGATATCTCTTGCGGGCTTGCCTTCTTTGAACAACTTGCATTGTCGACGAATAGATTGCATCCACGCACCTAGTAGTGGATCCTTTTGTGGTACAGAAAGATGACCATGCTCTGCTTGGAAGGCCCTCAATTGATTCATCCTTTCTTCCCAAGACACATACTTGAATTGAAAACCTACAGCTTCTAATCGCTCTACCTTTTCAGCATTCATGGAGGTTGTGAGACCATCCTTCATACGTTTGTATTCGACGTGCTGATCTAGCACCCATTGTCGAAGCCTTGCGTTTTCCTTGTCCTTGATGTCAATTTCACAACTTCCATCATGTTCAGCTTGGTAATCTTTCAATTTCATCAACCATCGGACCCATGTTACGTATATCTTTGGCTTAGGAACAGATGGGTCGCTTGGTTCGTCGAATACAAAACCAATACCATTCAAAAGTTGTATCTTCTCTTCAAACATAGTGGAGGGTCGTCCAGCTCTATATAACTGGTATTGTTGCTGCTGATCATTGATCCAAGCTTTGAGTTTTGCATCTTTCGAATCAATTTTAAATTCATCTTCAGTTTCATTGTAACATTCCTTGAGTTTTTCAAAGTAGGTACTCCAAATTTTGGTAGGTCTTCTCTTTCGAATTTTCACTATTTCGACTTCTCTCCTGGAGGACTTCTTCTTCTTCTTCTTTTGTTTCTTTTTCTTAGGACCGTTGCTACTTGTGGACGCCATTTCAACTAGTAAACGAGCATCTTCAGGGGTACCAACAGCTTTTCGTTTAAGGGTCGCTGACGAACTGCTTTCTGCCGAGGAAGCCTCTGGTGTGCTTTCGGTGGATCCTTCAGACTGCGACGCAGAAGCACCTGTAGACGCGGTGCCTGCAATCTTTGTATTTGAATTTGCTGCAGAAGCCTCATTCTGTGTGTCAGTCTTTGAAGCACCGGTGGTATCGACAGCAGTAGTATGTGTCTCATTCAAATTAGTATGCGTTTCATTCAAATGCACCCCTTTGATCTTACGAATGTAGGAAGCTGCCTCTTCAAGTGAATCGTACACTTTGTATTCAGCGCCATCCACGTTATCAATATGCTCTTTTGCATCATCCCAACCAAGAAAGATGCAAAAGCTTACGCCTTTACCTTTATGGACGGCAAAATACCTATCGCTTGTGTTCGGTGCCTCTGGTGGCGCGGGCGTAGTTACATTCTCCTCCTCTTCACTTTGTGAAGCCATGATGTTTCTTACCTTTTGACAATTTCAAATTCCCTTTACAGTTAGGACGACGGCCTCTGTCTCCTGGATGGTTGATAGTGTGTATGTATGAGTTTTGCTCTAAAACTAGCAGCGCGAAGACCGTGTTTTAGCGAGCTGTCGATTTCATCAAACCTTAGATTTTTGTTAAAAAATAATTTAAATATATTTTTTTGTGTTTAAATCTATTTAATTATTTTATTCAATAGGAAAACAAAATTCCGACAAGAGCCTTCTGGAAATATTGAATTTCTCTTCTCGGCAACGATCGAAACTTTGATTACGGTCGGTCCCGCTCGAATCTTATAAATACTTAGATTCTGGATGCAATATCCAAATCTGTAGAATATCATATTAAACATCGTACATCACAAAATAATGATATCAATATAACTGGAACTACATGTACCGCCTGTATATACCTGGTACAAAAGCCTCTTGATCATTATTTATAAAAAAAATTAGGATTAGTATCAAGTACAGTACTGTATTATGTATACTTTTCAAATATCTGGTTCAAATATATTTTAAACTAGATTTACCAGCAGGTAGAAGAACGTAAGGTAAAGATCCAGGTACCAGGTACCAGGTACCTATTTTTTTTTAAATAATAAAGGGATTCGAGCAGCGGTCTAAACTAAGATTTTGTGTCTTACCTCTAAGTGTCAGTAGTGCCTCCTGGTACCCTGGTACTATTTATTTACATAAGTGGTATCGATACAACTGCTTATCTTTTTGATATCACCATCTCGTAAATAATAGTAGTACTACTAGAGAATTACCCAGGTAGGTGCATGAGCTGTTGCATTCTGCTTTTTCATCGTCACCTTTACCGGGTACCTATATCGTACAGTACAGGTATGTACCAGGTACTCTATCAGAGTGGAAGTTAGTCGGGTAGAAATAATACAAGGAACAGATGGTCGAAACATACTGACCAGGTACAGACAGTATTTGAGTATGGTGCTGAAGTGCTTCATGCTCGAGCAGCTTTTCATTTTCTAAATTTAACTTTTTATTGTCTATCTCTCTAGAGAGAGGACCTACTGGACCAGGTACCTGTACGAGCTTGTTATACAGGTACGGTTCCTGCAAGGGCGATGATGCACATCAATAATGCTGTTTTTGTGCAGCGATTGATTCGTTCGAAAAGTTTCTGCATGAACTCCTTGGACGTTTTCAAGACGTCAAATCAAATTCTGCGCATGAACAGTCCTTTCTTTTCATGCGTGTTTTCAACGTTCTGGTACATCTGGAGAGAGATTCGGTCTCATTTACTGTAAAACTTATTTGATAACTCTTTTAAACATTTCAATCATCTTCCAATTCATCTTCAAACAAATCCGATAGACCTCCAAGAGCTAAGGCAGAAGCTAATAGCTTCGATAGATCACGATTGTCCTCTTGCTCGTCACCTTCGGTGCAAGACAGGAGTTTTTCATTGCTTGCTAAATTCAACGGCGTCGGCCCTAATGAATCTAGATCAGAAACTGACCAAAGACGCCTTCCAAGAGATGCACGTCGATCATTGGAAGAATTGGATTTTGATGACTCCGCCTCTGACATCATTGAGGCCAAGGAACATAGTCCTGAAACTCTATCACTGGTTTGTTTGAGTAGGAATTTCATAGTTGCTTGTTCTTCTTTCTCTTCTGCACTCTTTTCACTTTTCTCTGTCTTGGACTTTGTTTCTTCAAAAATACTAGTAGAAGTAGTCGAAGCTGTGGATGCATCATCATCTTCGTTGTTGGCATCACATTTCTTTTTAGATTTTAAACTGACTCGCTTAACAGCTGCACTTGCAAGCGCTTGACGTAAGGCCATGGAAGTTAGACCACCTTCCTTTCGTAGTTCTTCAATAAATTCTTTCCACTTGGCATCGTCATTCACAATAGATGCTGCTGTCTCCATGTGATCGTCAATACATTCTTGGTGAGAGATCTTATCGTTCTTGCTGTTAGGTTTGGTTGTCATGGTGCGACAAAAAGTATGTCACTACTACGTTTTGATGAGGTAAGAAAGATGTATTACGAAGAAAATTATGTTGAGGTGAATTGCGGAAGAATTTCATATCACTCGCGGAAAGACCGTGAACCAGGAATGATCTCTTTTCAGTGTCGGCTGAGATCTGTTATGTGACCTGTGAAGGGCAGATAGATATATGCCCCATTTCTGTTCATACGCAGTCAGATTCACATTAAGTAGCAGGCGGGGGAAATAGATATAGATTATTATTTGCACATATGAGTACATACAAAACTTT
>WKLE02000450.1:17102-41608 GCA_014885115.2 Asterionellopsis glacialis
TGATAGTTTACGATAATAAGAGAACAATATTTCTACAGTAGAGAAATTCTGGCCGATCTTCCAGGCTATATAAAATAAAATCCTCTAATGCATGTACCAGGTAGAATTATTGATACATGACAGAACATGAAAATCCATGAAAAAGAAAATACTATTTATCTTTTAGTTCAAGAAGCTCAACAGTTTGTTTATAAAAGGTAAAAGCAGGCAATAGATGACAATGCTCAATGCCTTCTGTACCTCAAGTCTCTAGTAAAATTAGTGACCAACACTAATGATGATAGAACATAATAATAAAACTACAATTGTGATGCAATTTGGATATTTTATATTTCTGAATAGTTTTACATTTATGGGTATAGCAAAGTTTTTCGGGTGTGTTACATTTAACCCTACTTCAACTTGAAGAAGAAACTCGGTCTGGTGTACTTGGAGCATACTGTATGTCGCTTCTGAACGCAACAATCGAAATCTACATTTATAGGTTCTTCAAAAAGTCAGCCTGCAGAGCTGAGGAAAAGAGATGCTGTGAACAAATACTACGAATTGCAGAACAATTGACCCAAAGGGTGCCGATATCTATTAGCCCAGTTTGTACCATGACACGTAGAATTCTACAATACTCAATCCTTAATGATAATTATCCTCGTCACAATGGTACACTTTAAATTAATAAATACATATTTATTATACTCATTGTTTTTTGTGAATACACTCATCTGTGGCTTTTATGTTTTCTTCATTTTTTATTCGAATTTTGCTAGGTAATCGACAAACTTAACATAAAGCAAACAACCAATATCTTTTTACTAGGCTCTACCTAGAGCATCGTGTAAATCTGAGATCAGAAATCTTCAGAATTTGTAGCCATTATTGCCTTTTAGATACGTGTTTTTTGCACAATTATGACAACGATGGGGCATAGTATCGTATTTCAGTACATACAAGGTAGGGTCCTCTAGTTCTGAATGATGGAACAGCAGGCGCTCATAAACTTTATCCACAGTATAACAATTTTCAGTGAACTCGTACTTGTAAACTGGTAGTTCCTAAGTAAATACAGTTTGTTCAAAGTAGTCAAAATGAATCCATTTTACTACAGAAATTTATACAAAAAGAAGATGAAGAATTGTTAGGACCTAGTAATCGTATTTAATAATTTAATCAAGAGTTCGGTTCTGTCCTATAGTATTGATAGTCCGAGGCTTCCTCACTAACTGGGCTGTTCGTCGAGAGGTTTACCTGGTAGTACGGTTAATTAATCTACCTGGTGGGTACAGGTACAGTTGCTGATTTGGAAAACAGGATCTAAAGTACAGTAGCAGATAATCTGTAAGAACCTTTTTGAATTTGCGCGAATTCCGAACCAGCTTTATATTCTCTCCATTGAAGTTCGTATGCTGACGTTAGTTTGGTACTGTCCGCGTAACTGTACTGACGCAAAGAATCTAGAACAAATAATTTAGAGAGAATGCTATCTGGTACAGTACCTGGCATACATGCGGCGAAATAGGGACTTTCACTTGAATTTTTTACTACCCGTTTATACGCAGATATCAATGTTATCACGCAATATGGTCTATGGAACATGTACCTGGTACTTATGTATACAGTGATTCTCCGTTATCAGTATTCTGCCCTCAGACCGGAAGTAAATCCACTAGGAGGACATAGTAGAAATTACGCAAAAATTCTTGCTCGATCTATTTATCCACAAATTCTCATATTGAATTACTCCGATGCATGAAGTAATCGACAAATATAACACCGCGACACGCAATTCATGACTACAGTAGGAGTAACACTTTTTTGACTGCCACAACAGAGACTCGTATTAAAACGTACCGTTTCTCGATCCATAATTTTGTGTTTTATTATTTATCATCAACGACCAAAAATATGGCTCCTCAATTAGCATCTCCAGAAACCATGTCCTTTTCTAGACCCGACCCCCGCGTCTGTTACACTGCATCCAAGGTCGCGGCACATCTCGCCAAAGACATGGAGAGATATTCAAGTTTTGTTGACCCAGTCAAGGAAGATAATGTTCCAAGGTTTAAAAGAGATGAAATAATCCTTGGAAACTTGCTTGGATCAGGAGGATTCAACAATGTCTTCGAAGTACACCAAATAGATGATGTGCAAAGAACCTCATTGTTCGGTACTGGAGAACAAGATAGAAGAATATCTTCGGCCCAACGTGCCAATGTAGGCTCAGCAAATTATGCAGTTAAGATGCTGAAAAGAGAAATTATGAACCACAAAGAAGATTACTGCAATGGAGCCGCTGATTTAATGATCGAAACCAAGATTCTCGCTAGTCTCGAGCCTCATGCCAATATCATTCAACTCCACGGCATATCAGCTGCTGGTGCAGCAGGATTCGCCGAAGGCGTCGAAGGAGGGTACTTTCTGATTGTCGATCGTTTACAAGATACCCTCACAAACCGAATTCGAAAATGGAGTCAAATGAATACTCCTCTTGCTAATAGAATATACGTAGCACTCGAACTATCGAGTGCCCTAAAGCATTTGCACAAGTTCAACATTGTTTTTAGAGATTTGAAACCTGACAATGTTGGCTTTGATGCGAATGGAACCTTGAAGTTGTTCGATTTTGGACTTGCCAAGGAACTTAATCCAAGAGATTACGTTGAGGATGATACCTACGAAATGTCCGGCCAAACTGGCTCCCGAAGGTATATGGCACCAGAAGTGGTACTTGGAAATCCTTATGGATTAGGTGCAGATATTTATGGATTTGGAGTGATCTTTTGGCAAATGTGTTCCTTGACTGAACCCTTCGAAGGGATGTCAACAGAAGATCATTTTGATGTCGTGGTGACGAATCTTGGTCGTCCCTCCATAATGCCTGAATGGCCACAAAAGATAGGCAATATTATGAAATGGAGTTGGGCACATGATCAGCAAGTGCGACCTCCTATGAAAGAGATCCATCGGGCTATCAAACGATGGATTCGTGCCGAGACACAATTGCAATCTGGGCCTGAAGGAGCTGAGAGTTCAAGATCGCTCGATGTTTCTCTATCAGATATCAACGAAAAATCGGATGTTCCGAAGACTGATGTTCTTTTGGAAAAATTGAAAAGCAGAAATAGTGAAAGTTGTACCTCACTTGCTTCTCTGGTTGCCCAAACTAAACCTGATGACGTCCAAACCCGTCGCTTCTCATTTTACAGTGGAGATGGAAAGAAGAAGTCAAAAAAACTTGCGGATGTCCTTTCCGATGCTATTGCTATAGCGGGCGGTGTATAAATCTTAAATATTCACTACATAATTTAGAGAAAACTTTACCTACACAACTATTACCATTGTAAAATGTCGAACACTTGGGAACAAGTCAATATCACTTTTTTTAAGCTTATTATGTGCACTGACTGACTGTTTCTGATGCATTTCATTGTGATATTTCCGTCAAGACTGTGATTTTTTCATTCTCCCTGTGGTTGTTGCTCACCGCAAGAAGAACAATATTTGGCAACTGACGGTAACTTTGTTCCGCAGAAGATACAAAACTTGGCGGTCATATCCACCGATGAGTGCTTTGTGTCAGCCTTTTCGCTGGTAGTACTCTCAACTTCAACAAGACCCATAACAATCTCCATGTCCGACACGTTTGAGATCATTCCAGATTCTTCAGTCATGTCCTCAATGCTGATTCCCTGAGTCTCGCGAAATTTTTGGTCCCATTCATCAAACTCATCACCAACCTGTACATTTAAAGTTTTTACTTTCATGATCGGTTGCCCCATAGCATCTATGCCTGGCTTTTGTTCTTCTTTCTGATTCTTTGCTTCGGAAACTGCATATTCAATATCACCACTCTTGTAGGAATCCTTCCCAGTAAAGTTTGAAACAGCAGACATGGTAGATCTTCGGACAGCATCGCCTAATTGGTATTTATCATCGTTGCTAAATGCTGCACTGAAACGATCATCTAGAGATGATGCCAAGGTGTCCAGAAATTTTCCACCAATCTGCCGTTCCAGGGACACGTTAAGCATCTCCAATAGGACTGTGACAGGGAGTACTTTGGCAAGGGGTCCAATGCTGGCACCAACAGCTACCATTATTTTGAGAAAGAGAGCTATATCATTCATATCATACTCTGCCGAGACAATCCTCCTTAATAATTCTTTGGTGATATCTCCCGGTTGGTACTTGTTTTTGCCTGTAAAGCCCAACACAAGTGATTGTGCTTTGGCATTGACAGAGTCAACACCGCCTCTTGCCTGCTCGTCCATCCATTTTGCTACCTCCCCAGCACCTTGAGCACCCCCCACTGCGACCTCCTTAGCACGAGACGTCGTTGAAACCACGTCTTCAGCACCCTTCCTGGCTAAATTCTTCAGACTTGATGCAGCGGTGTTGGCTGCAGATCGTACACTGGAAGTTCCTCGACTGGTAATCTCCACCAAACCAGAGGTAGAGGATGATGCTACAGAAATTACTCCAGACTTTCCGGTCTCGACAATCTTTGCAAGTCGTCGCTTTATCGATTTTGATTCTCCGACCTCTTCCGAGGAAGTGGATTTCACACGATCTAGAAATTGAAATTTCCTCCTGTCCATGTTACGATTGATGTCTAATTCTCCTTCCTCTACTGCACCTCCTTTTTTAATGTGCTCATCTTCCTGATCTTCAGATGATGTATCTCCTTTTAGAAATATCTGCGTGTGAGGGATTGCCTTGAAAAGATGGCGACTGTGGTGGTGTCGTACAACTTCCGAAGCAGAAAAGCTCTGGAATCGCTGTAACGACGTTGTCTTCACACTAAACGCGCCATCAACAATAAGAAAAGAGGAAACCAAGATGGTTGTAACCATATATGTTGTGGACGGACCACTTTGTAATTGCCTCCATCTCCGTCGTCGTCGCCGCCAGAAACTATATTCGTTCATTGGCCACACAATTCATAATATTTTTTCTGGTCATATCCATGGTAATTATGTATTGCAGTAACACCTATCCATGTCGATAGACTCTAGAGACTCTAGTCTAGCTCTCTAGAGAGAGAGCGACCGGAGAAAAGTTATGATGTGAGAGGGTGATGACGTGTCGCGTGCGGAGAAGTCTGGATATGTTAACGTCTCTTAACGGCTCCGTCAGTCCATCAGCCAGGGAGCTTCGCAAATACGGTAGGTCCAAGACATTCTTATAATATATACGGTTTTGTTCGTACCGGTAGGTCATAAAATTACGAATTACTTACCGTACCTGGTACCTGGTACCCAGGTACTACCTGTAGGACTACCGGTAGCCTAAAAGGTGGGACTCAAGAGATGAGGCTATCTTTGAGGTTATCTATCTGGTTATCTCTCTCTCTAGAGAGAGAGGTCCTGCAGATTTACCTTTCCTTGCATTAGTCAGTAATTTCACGCGACTAGAGGAAATTTGGATTCTTTTTCGAAGGAAAATGGAGAGAGGAGAGCCAAGATCTCCGGATTGAATCGTGAAACTCTAGAGCTCTCGCTGCTTTCAAAGTGAACTCCGACTACAATAAAGAATTCTCCAAAAGCTCAATCATATCAATATGGGTTGCCAACAATCAATACAGGAATATGCGCATGTGGATGTTGCCGACCCCATGCAAATGAACACAGGCAGAAATGATAGCTTAACTGACAAGAAAGAAGCAGTGACAAAAAATATCACTCCGACTGTAAGTAATTGTCAAAATTTCTCCATGAAACAGACTGGTCATGCGATCGAAAGATTAGTCCATTTTTTAAATCCAAGACGTCAAAGGTCGAGTAATGCATCTCTACAATTTTCTTTCACTACACCTGACGCAGGTTCACAAGCACAAGACGAAAGTGCAGAGTCTCCAAAAGATGTCGTGGAAGAGGCTGTCAATTCAATACTTTGCCCGGTATGTTTAGATGTTTACGACGCTCCTATAATACTACCATGTGGACACTCTTTATGCATTTATCATATCACACGTCTCAAGGGGAAATGTCCCACATGTAGAAAACCCTTTTCTGAGTCAGACCTTGAGTCGGCAAAGAATGTAACTCTTTCAAAAAATATTGAAAGAATAGTTCAAATTGCACGCATGATTGATCCTGAAAGAGAAACTTTGCACCGCGCAGAGATACTGCTTAAGAAACCTCCAAGACCAAGGGATATTACTGTTTCAATCACAAAGCCTACTAGGGAGACACTTCTTGGTTTGTTTCTTACACGGCGTGAAGGAAAAGTCTATGTATCACGAATGCGATCGAATTCCCCCTTTCAGGATACAGAACTACAACCAGATTTTGAGATCTTGTCTATCAATAATAAACCGTGCAAGCATCTCTCAATGCAGAACTGTGCAAGTATCATACACCAGTCTGTTGGAAAGGTCACAATCTTGGCTCGCAGGTATTAGTAAGCGCTAGAATTACAGTGCTGTATATAGAACTACATTTTGTACCATAAATCGTTTAGAAACAATACATTTAAAAGTCCAGTGACATTTCAGCAAGGAATGATGATGCACGAGATAGAATGTATGTTATCTTATGAATCTAACTTTCATGCTTATTAATTTTCTTTTTATAGCATGTGCTTCACTATCTAATACGTCGTGAGATTTTTTCTAAGAAAAAGCAATTCATACCTCTCTAGGAGCGTTTAGAACTCTCAGCAAAACGCCCTTCAAATCTAGCCGGTTCACCATCACAAACTTTGCTCACCCCGACAACACCAAAATCGGTAAGGATATCAGATGCTTTTTGCAATAGGGCCAAATCTTCAGCTAGCGGTCGCTGACTTTTCAAGGAGCCTGGTCTACTTCTTAGTGCGTCAAATGCTTTACTGAATTGCTTTGGAGTTGCCTTAACATTGTTGTTCAGATGACAAGGGATCACGCGTTCGAAATCAAATTTATTACAAATCCGATCTACCCATTCAATAGTCTTTTCGGGTTCACGGTCAAGTATAAGTTTGGTCAAAATAGGTGGGCAAAATAGTTCTCCTCCGTCCGAAATGGTTTTAAAGTTGTTCTTGTCCGTATCGCCTCTCCAAGTCCACGGATAGAGAGAATAAGGGACAGCGCCATCTCCCAAATTACGCAAGGATGGATCGATTTGTCCTGCTTCCTTAATAGCTTTTCCAAAAGGGACTACGTCAATCTGAGAGGGGAAAAACACAAGACCAAACTGGACCATTCGTCTCCAACCCTTCTGTCTCGTTTCCAACGTGTCCTGAATGGGGTCATTGATGGAGTCTCTTGCATGGAAAAGTAGTGCGCGAGGATCTTCCTCGATAATTTTCGGTGGAGTATCGGTGACACTTACAACAGTATCAGTTACAATAAGTGATTTTGTGGATTTGTGCAAAAATGCAGTTTCAGAGAATGCTCCAACTGACTGAAATCTGAGTGGTCCCAATACTTCATAGTCGAAATCGGCAGTCCACTCTGGTATCGGGTCCTTGTCGGCATCAACTTTGTACAAATATGGAATATTTTCGTTCGAAGGGATAAATCTAAACTTTGGTCCACGTTGCTTCACACCTAAAGTGCCAATTGGCAAGTCAGCAGGGAATGACCATTGCCCAGGTTGGATCCAAACAGTGGCGTCGGGGAAATTTTGAGCAAACGCTCCAAACGTGGCCTTATGTTCCAGCGCTACCGTCCCCAAGACTATATGTCGTATGGGCCCATGCTTATCTTCTAGTTTTTTCATCATCTGCAATAATTGAGGAGTGGGAGCTACCGGGTTGTGCACCCATAATCCTCCACCTGCTTTTTCAGACAGTTTTACTACAGTTTGTCTTACTGGGACATTAACATTAACCACACCTTGAATCTGATCATGTGTCCATATTTTGTCGGGAATGATGCATTCTTCAACAGTAGCCCTTCGCGTAGACGTACCCGCTAAGGGAAGCAGACTGAAAGCCACCTTTCCCAGTGGCCACGAAACGTCTTTAGTAAATGGTGGAGATGGTACAATAGGAGTAGCAGTTACTGCAGATGCAGAAGCTAAGCCCGGAGATCCAGTTGCTGCAATGACTCCAGCAGCTGCTGAGGAACCAATAGTTGTAAAAAAATTTCGTCGATCATTGTGAATTATCTGCTCATCATCTCCACTCAACTTAGTGAAAAGAATTCCGTTCTCATACCCCTCTTGTTGTTGTTGTCGTTGTCGACAATGAATTCTATTTGACTTGGATACAAAAGCACTTGTGACGGCATGGAAAGCCGACAGTGATGCGAGTGAAAGAATGATAATAGAAGCTTTTGACATCATTTTCCGAGAGTGATGATACGAAAGTCTATTTGAACACTGAAAGATTTAACTCTACGAAAGTTAGTTGTGTGGCGATGTCTCAGAGGAAATGAATGATGTGTTGCAGGATCTTGCATGGTCCACCGACAACACAACAACACGCTTGTTCATGATTTTTTGCCCTCTACCGTAGAGGAATCCCCCGAGATTTTTCAAAAAATTTGAATTCTGGGGGCGTGGAAAAAATTACGTCATCCAACAAAAGAAATCAACGAGGAATCTGGTATTGATTTTTTGTAACGGACTACGCAAGACTGCACGTACGTGTTCGAGAAGAAAGCTCTTGTAGCTCAGTCGGAGTGCATGTTGGTCCTATCTTAGTCCTATGCACAATGTATCTTGTATGCAGACCAACCTCAGTGGAGAGTACGAGTACCAACAATACCAGCTACAGAGTACAGGTAGATCCTACAGGTACCCGGTACGGGTCTTTTCTGTTTTCTACCAGGTACAGGTATGGAGTTTTGTAGTACCCAAACAGCTCGTCGGAGTGTGTTTACTGTACAGAGTGGACGAAAGATTGCTCAAGAGCACATTAGCCCAATAGCTTGAACATTTGAGTTTCTCATCTTCATCAGCTCAAAGCACTCTACATTCTAGGGATTTTGTGCTAGCGTTATTGGGTTGAGACGTTATTGGGTTGAGAAGGCCAACAAGCGCACATTTGTGTTTTTCAAGACGTCTAATAGATAAGTGAAACCAAAATTAAAATTCTTTCTTATCGACCCGAGTGAATATATCTGCGCAGCATCATGATTTCTTACGTTCAAGAAAGTAAACAACTGGTTTTGGCATGTTTCTTATTGTTGTTGGCTTCACCGGCTATCCATGCTTTCACTCCGGCGCCACTTGGCTTGGGTGCTATCCTTTTTCGTCCAGTGGGCATGAACACTAAACCAAGTCTAGGTGATGAGAATCTATTGGTAGAGGCAGCCGATTTCTTTACGGACGCTTTTTGGGCAGGAAAAGTTGGTGGTGGCGTGAAAGAGTTGTTAGACTTTCAACGGAAAACCATCAGTAAGCAACAAGTGAGTGAATTCCGTAGACGATATGGAGCGAAAAAAAGTAAAAATGATGGCGATAGAAGATCGGAGCTATTACTAACGAAAAATGGATCTGGAGAATTGATGGGGTGTGCTGGACTAGAGGTGGACAGGATTCCAGCTACATCTCTTACCGATTCGAGAACAATGACCTATGCTCCTCTCATGAGTAATTTAGCAGTAGGCAAAAAGTTCCGACGACGTGGTATTGCCGAAGAACTCGTAAAGAAAGCAGAAGAGCTGGCACGTAAAGAGTGGGGGTGCGAAGAATGCTATCTTTACGTTGAAAAAAGAAACGCTCCTGCTATCAAACTTTACAAGAAGCTGGGCTACAAGAACGTTTGGGAGGATGCAAATGCTCGAACGTTGATTCCAAATGAAACCGGAGGGTTGCAAAATGCTGGTACTGTTATTGTATGCATGAAGAAGAAATTGAGCAATGGACTATTCTCCTTCTAATAATTTTTGTAGACATTTACTAATAATGCATATTTGCTATAAATAATATTTATCATGTGGGTATTGCAAAAGAAATTTACAAAATGGAACAACCTCCAGCAGAAACTTCAGTGAGATCCAAATCTCCAGTAACTTCTCCAGTTGGGATTGGTTTTCTTTCGTCGGACTTGTTCACGATAGAGACGTCACCAACGAAGGTAGTTTTGGAGCTCATTTTCACTAAACCCTTGATTGTGAGGCGCTTGCACTGAACAAGGGATGGAATACCATCCAATGTAGCCTCTTCTAATGCACCAACAAGCTTGTACTTCTTGCTGTCCAAGCCCATGACAGGAGCGACACCATTGCATGCAGGGTTTAGCTCCGGGATGTATTCATCGTTGATGGTGTATGCATCACTACGTAACAAAAGCAAATCATTACACTTCTTCACGGGCGCAAAACGCTTACGAGGAACAACAATGGCGCTGGCTCCCTGGAAGCACTCAATAGCAGCACCCATAGCAGTCTCCAGTTGAACTACCTTTTGCGAACTGTCGTCCTTGGGGTCAACAGTCTTCTTGTTCATAATCATGGGGAGAGGAACGAAACCACCGTGCTTCTTGATAATTTCTTGCAACTTGTCAAGGCGGATCCAAAGGTTATTGGTATTGAAGTATCTGTGCTTGGAAATGTCTTGAAAGTCCTTTTCATCCTCATCGGCACACATGGCAGATTCACGAAGAATGAGTTGCTTGTCCTTGTTGCGGACAGCCAAGTGACCACCCTTCTTGTCGTTTTCGGTACGTTCACAGCACTCCATCATGAAGGGACTATCAGATGTGGCAAAATGAGTCAAAATGCTAAGATCAAGTGTGGCACCCAAATTATCAGAGTTGGAAACGAACATATACTTGAATCCATCCTTGAGAAGAGCATCAAGGCGTCCAGATCCAACCAAGGCAGCATAAAGATCTCCATGTCCAGGAGGACACCATTCATTGGAAGGGTTTGACTCGCATTGAGCGGGCTAGAGAGATAGAGAGAGTGTTGTAGGGTTATGAATATAAGAAAAAAATAGAATGTAAATATTCAGAAATAGGTATACTATAAAAGAGGGGAAACCAAATTTGCTTCCCATTCATCTAGTACTGTAACTCTAAAACTAGAGAGACAGATTACACGTACTTACCTCGTAGGTGGTGGCATCAAGTTTGGGGACCTTGTTTTGCATCATTTCCAAACCTTCTTCTTTAGCAAGTTCAGGATACTTTTCCTTGAAGAAAGCAAGAGTGTCTTCACTAGTTGAGAAACTATTCATCAACATGAATTTGACACTGCTTCCGTATGTTTCACGCATTTTGATGACCTGCTTGGCAGTCAAATCCAAAAAGGTGTCTATCATAACAAATGTAATCGTAATAATGTGTGTGCAAAACAGAGGTTGTTTAAGTGATGGAATGTATTATTGTTTTGGAAAAAACGAAATAAAAATGTAATGGAAGTACTCTTACCGTCACCTTTGACCTTGAGAAGAGATTTGGCTTTATCTAAACCCATACCAGTTCCAAGTCCACCATTAAGCTTCAGAACAACTGTTTTCGAAAGAAGATCGGTGTCAGGTTCTCCAGAAATAGAAGTAGCATCTACAAGATCAGGTGAAGGTGAAATGCTGGATTCTGGAATGATACCAGTATTTCCAGACACGAGGGAATCAAAAGTTGATTTGAATGCGGAAATAGCAGAGGTGGCAATCCCCTCGGCTTCCATTTTAGTCTATACATATATTTGAAATGACGCAGTGACATAAATCATTTGCACATAATAATTAATATCCAAGAAAAAAAAACATATTATCAAGTAAAATAGAAGAGAGACGACAAAGTCAAAGTCATGATGTTAGATATATAAATATCATTGTTCTCTCAAAAACTATCGATAGAGACATTGGGAACTTGTAATTTCATTGTAAATCATGTTATAACTTACTTTGATAGGATCAAAAGACGGCATCTTATTGTAGTTTCAATGATTGGGTTGACCCGAAAAAAGAACAAGAAATAATACTAGCGTGTAGCAAGAACAACGACAGCAACTGATTTTGATTTGTGTCTATTTCGGCAGAAGTTTTTGAAGAAAAAAAAGGATGGAAAAAAAAAAGGCTTCTGATGTCGCCGCCTCCAAAGTTGGCCACGCATGTGAACCAACGACGGAGAGGATGACGACTGACGACACATAGGAAATCCAAGATTCAGTAACGAAAAGATTCGGTACATTTTTATATCGTGTCGTCTAAATACGAACATTTTATGTAGAATAGAATAGATACGACATTTCCGTATCTAACCAATGAAAATGCAGATCGCATCACACTCCTCAAGGTAATACTTTTGTTATAGTCGGACTGACTTGTACCAGGTACAGATTAAGATACAAATAACGGTACTTCATACAGAATGGCCTATTTTAGGAGGAGTGATTCGGATTAGACAGGGAAGGTATTAGAGTTAATCAGATTGCCAGAGCAACACCACCAGCAAGACGACACACATTGAACGAGACTACTGACCATGACGACAGAAGCGAGGAGAAGTGGGACGACAGAGCGAACTTCCAAGACAATGAATGACAAGTAAAATAGAACATTCCATGTGTTCTGTATAAAGAAAAGGAAAAACATAGAAACTTCTTTATCTAGTATCCTGAAGGTTAAAACAGGAACAATTAACACTTGAGACAAAAATGATGATTCTTCAAAGGATGACATGTCAACAGAAAATTGCATTTGTTCGAACAAAACTACTTGTTTCTAAAAACTCTCTTGTTTCTTCAACAGTCTCGATATCGTCACCATATTACCAATGCCGTCATGCAGCTTCTTCGACAAACTCAGATAATAATGGCGCACACAACGACCAAATATCAAACAAAACTGGTATACAGCATCTTTCAAGTAGTTGTGATCCAAGTGGCAATGATAATGCCACCACAACAACAATGCTTACGAACGTTCATAATGATAGTTCCAATAACGAAAGGTGCATAGCGAAAGTCCACATCAAACAAAATATTCGATATGCAAACAATCATCCTCGGAATGTGTTGGACATGTATTTTCCAGGTACTACTACTGCGACTACGAATCATGATGATGAGGGTGATGATTGTAGTTATCGTCATCTGCCAACCTTATTGTTTGTTCATGGTGGAATGTGGATTGGTGGATCAAAAGAACAAACATCTTTGATTTCTTCTTCTTCTTCATATTATGATATTGCCAAAGGATTATTAACAAATCTAGTGTCTACCTCTGCTGCTTCTGCGACTACTACTACTACTACTAGTCCTAGCAGTAGTAGTGACAACCTGAAAGGACAATATAAGGACGATAATAATAATAATATGCAATTGTCTAATAATAATGTTGGCATGACCATAGCAAGTCATCATGGAAGAGCTTGCATAATGAATTATCGTCTTGCTGCTACCGCTTCTGCTTTGCCTCGATCACAAGAAGAACAATCCTCATCTTCTACGGCTACTGAAACTAATACGGATGATAGTAGTATTCTTGACAACCAGAGGGAGTATGAACAACAACAACATGCAGTAGCAGCAAATCATGGTGGTGGTGATCATGGTTGTGGTGATCATGGTTGTCATCCTCATCAACAAGTTATGGATGTAGCCAGAGCTATAGTATTTTTGATTCAAAAGATAGAAGAAGAAGATTACCAACGTAGCAATAGGAGCAATCACAAGGATAGCAAAGGTGTAGAATCCAGCATCAAACCAATATTATTTATTGGTGGTTATTCAGCAGGTGCTCATCTTGCTGCTATGGCTTTATCTGATTTACAATACATCAAAAGAGCCATGAAAGAACAAGGGATACAAGCAAAAACGGCGAATAATGATGACAACGACATGTCGTCCAATGATGAGAATGATAATATTAATGACACTATGGTGATGTCACTCTTAACGAAACATATTGCTGGTTTCATTGGAATATCGGGTGTTTATAATTTACGAAGAATGGCAATGAGTCCATTATCTAAAATTACAATTGGACCTGCTTTCATTCGTCCAACAACAACTTCCACTACTACTATAACTACTACATTGTCGTCGAAAAGAACTTCTGAACAAGAAGAAAATGGAATACATGATAGGAGCAACAGGAATGATGATAGTGAGGTCGATCTTACGCTAGAAGCATCTCCAATTCATTCTCTTCTCAGACAATCCAAAACCAATAAACGACCCTTGTTGCCAGATATACCATTACTGTTGATCAATGCCGAGAGCGATTTTGAACTTGCAAAGGATTCAATTGAACTACTCGTAGCTCTTGAACAATTTCAGAAAAGGCCAGAAGCAGGAACAGCGGTAAGTCACAGTACTACTATTGCTACTGAACATTGTATCGTACCTGGAAGGAATCATTTCACGATTATGCAAAATTTTGGTGTCGGTCTTGTCGATGAAAACTATAATAAGAAAAACATGGACGCATCGCAGAACGACAATAGTAAGAAGGAGAGCGACAGCAACGCATTGGACAAGAGTAGTTATAGCTGGACAATCCAACGGTTTGTCAATGAGTCAGTTGCGGCTATATCTTCCTCCGTAACGTCTGAAGAAAAGAATCAGGTAGATGAGACAGCAACAAAGGTTCTTGAATTTATGAATTTGGTAGCTGCACATAGTAATGATGGTGCAAGAGATCTAAGGAGACCATGATTTTATTTAAAACTGGTACAATTCTCTAAAATACAGAAGTAAAAATATATATAAATGGTATAAAATCTTTATGTATTTGTAGTGGGACTTACTGATTTTTCGTCTCCTCCTTTTTTAAGAAAAAATAACGAAGCAGGGGTGTTATTATGGTTTGTGGAATACCTTTACAGTTCCAGCGTAAAGTCCATCGAGGTTAAAGGAAACGTCTCCGAGGTAATTATTGTTTGGTGCCCCAAAAGCAACAGTTTTTCCATCGTTTGTTAAAGCAACTGTCTGTCCAAAATAGTCATTGTTTAGTTCACCATCAAAAACTTGACTATAGGCGACCCACTGATCTTGTACTGAATCGTAACGAAACACTTGTCCATAACCTGGCCGTTGTAAATCTTCAGGGGTATCAGAATCAGAGAATCCAGGAGCACCAACGGCAACGGTGGTTCCATCTCCCGACAATGATACCGAATGACCAAAGTAATCCCCAGGTGAAGTCCCCTGGATCGTCTGACCAATTTGTATCCATGTATCTATCAATGGGTTGTATTGGTGTATTCGCACCCCTCCTAGTTTATCTCCAATAGGTGGTTCTCCGTCAAAATGGCTCGCACCACTTGCAACTGTCATGCCATCACTCGAGAGAGAAGTCGATGTACCGAACCTATCACCGAAAAACTCTCCACCATTAATAGACTCTCCCAGCTGCACCCAAAGACTTGTATTGGTATCATACTGGAATACTCGGACATGGCCAGAATCGATTGCATTCCCATCGTGCCTGTTGGCCCCTACGGCAACAACGGATCCGTCGTCTGATATTGAGACAGCTCGACCTGCTCCATCACCTATTGCTTCTCCATCAATCTGTTGCCCAATTTGAATCCAAATGTTCTCCTCTACATTAAAGTCGTAGATCTGAACATATCCTGAATCAGTCAAATTGGTAGCATTTCCATCGCCCTGAAGAACGGAGAAGACGAGTCTGGTCCCATTTTCATTTATTGCAACGGAGACACCTGCCTGGTCTTCTTCTTCTTGACCATAAAAAGTTTGACCAATCTGATTCCACTCGTTAATGTCTGTCTGGTACCGGAAAACACGTGTACTTCCAGATTGATCTCCATTCTCGTCGTCAAACAATGCTCCAACTGCAACGGTACTTGCATCCTTAGACAAAGATACACTATGCCCCAAAAAGGTAGCGCCGGCGTTGTCATCGACGTTTGGTCCAATTTGTTCCCATGTGTCAGTGATTGTATTATAGTTCATAACAGCGACAAAGCCATCGGCAAATAGACCAGGACTTCCGATTGCAATAGTATTTCCATCTCCCGATATACTAACAGAAGTGCCAGACAACTCGGCGAACTCTCCATCCACGTCAGTTCCGAGCTGATCCCATGGAACACTTGTTGGGGCGGGAGTTGTTGAAGGCATCGCGCTCACAGTGGGGCTACCAGTAGGAGCTCGACTTGGTGAGGCAGTTGGGGCGCAGTCCCCTAATCGCCAACTTTCGCTGCTGTCAAAGTCTCCTCCTGTACCAATCATTTCCCTGTTAAAATAGATAACATAGCTTCCTTGTCCATTCCCGCAGCAGATGCCATCGCCAAATGAATCGTTAATAGTGAAAATAGCACAAATGCCATCGGGAATACACCATTCTTCGACAGTCCTTGTTGTTGCTTCCAGATAAGGACCACCAGTAGCGAGGGTGTCTCCAGAGGAACTGTCAACTAGAAAAGTGGTGGTCTCTTTATTAAAATCATCTGTCGTCAGATCAAGGCGGACGTTAGAAAACCCAGGGTCGCATTCCAAAATGTAGTCAAACGTAGGTGACTCAGACAGTGTGATTGACGGAGCTGAGCTAAGCGAAGGGCTGACGGATGGGTAATCGGTAGGGGGGGAAGATGGCATTGGGCTAACTGAAGGGCTCGGAGTAGGGCATTTCTTGCTACAACATTCACAAAAGACCTCTCCGCAGTCAAATTCCAGAGTTCCTAGCCTTTCATCTTCTAACAAACAAATTTCTTTAGGCATTAGCCCAGAGAGATTTGTGTTTTCAATGCTAATGGTAATAAGGTTACTCAGCTTTCCTAGTTCACTTGGAATTTTGCCGGTGAGCAAGTTATCTCCTAGATCTAAGCCGAACACATTATTACCCAAAGCGCCCAGTTCAGTTGGTATGGTACCAGTGAGCTCATTATAAGCTAAAGTAAAAAGATCGATTTGAGATAACAATCCCAGTTCAGACGGTATGGTGCCTGAGAATCCATTCACGCCCAAAGGGAAAATTCCGGATATCTCAATTAGTTGCCCCATTTCAGTAGGTATGGTACCGCCGTTATTGAAAGCTCCACCAAAATTTATTGTAGTGAGACTTGTCATTAGCCCAACTTCACTTGGAATTGTTCCAGCGAGAAAGAGAGTCTGTATACTGAACTCCTCTACAAGCGTTAGTTGTCCAATCTCACTGGGCAATTGCCCTGACAAATAAATATTGAGTCCAAAATTTAAGTAGCTCATGTCAACAAGCATTCCCACTTCGGATGGTATTGCCCTGCACATTTTTTGGAGGAAAAAAAAAAAGATGAGACAATGGTCACAAAAGCGGCTTTGTAGAGGAAAAAAAAAGATGCACAACGTACCCAACAAAGCTGTTAAACTGAAGCTCGAGATATTGAACATTTGTCAGTAATCCGATTTCGGTAGGGAGTGTTCCGTCTAGATTGTTCGTACCGAGGTCTAATATTTCAATATCAGTCATCATTTTGATATCGGGTGGAATTGAACTGAAAGTCACACCATGAAAATACATGTGAGAAACAAAATGTTATCAAAAAGAGCAAGAGTTCAACGTGTGCTTTCATTCAAGACTTACCCAGTTAATGCCATGTCGTGTAGATGGAGTCTTTGAAGCGTAGAAAGTGACAGTAATGTGCGTGGGATGCTGCCGTCGATCAAATTTTCTCTGAGATCAAGAGTAAGTAAATCTGTCAAAGTATCCATGTCACCTGGAATCGTCCTGAAATAATGAAAACATCTGTCAGGAATTCACATTCAAAATGTTCAAAATTCCTACCCTTCACAAATTTTAGATGGTCACTTACCCTGTCAAATCATTGTAAGAGAGATCGATCTCGCGCAGATTGCTCATTCGCCAAAGATCGGGAATGCTTCCACTCAAACCACAATCACTCATCACAAGCATCTCGAGATTACTCATTAAGCTAAAGTCTGACGGAATGGTACCGGTGAGAGAAACACTTTTAGCGATATTCAGTCTCTCGAGATCGCTCATCAATCCAAAAGTACTTGGAAGACTACCAGTGAATTTACTGCCAAGATTCATCTCAACGAGATTGTTCAAGTCTCCTATTTCACTTGGAATCGTGCCGTTAAGGTCGTTGCCCAAAATACTAAAGGTGATCAGATTTTCGCCCATCATGCCAATTTCGCTTGGTAAGGATCCAATGAGGTCGTTGTTATCCAAGTATAAGCTTTCTAGTTTGGTTGCTTGAGCAAACTCTATGGGTATTGTGCCCGACAATGCGTTGGAGCTGAGATCCAGGAACTCTAGACGAGGTAGTGAAAACAACTCTGTCGTGACATTACCATCAAAGAGGTTAGTCGACATATCAAGCGATGTAAGCGTCGAAAGTACACCTAGTTCCGACGGTATAGTACCTGTGAGAATATTAGATTCGAGATTTATCGTTCTAATTCGTCTCAACATGCCAATCTCTGATGGAATCGACCCATCAATGTTGTTCTCTCCAACATCTAGCAGATCAAGCTTTCTCATCAATCCTACTTCACTGGGCAGTGTCTCAAGTCTATTTTCCATCAAGTTCAATGACCTTAATTCCACAAGTTTGCCGATTGAAGGAGGAATTTCTCCCGAAAGATTGTTTTCATCCAGTGCAAGGTTTACTAAACGCGGAATATTAGTCAAGGTGTCTGGGATGGATCCCTCCAAATTGTTGGACGACAGAGATAGATGAGAAAGTCTCTGTAATTTGCCAAGAGATGTTGGGATAGTCCCCACAATATTATTTTGCTGAAGCATCATGCTTGTCAAACCTCTCAACGAGCCCAACTCACTGGGTATATCTATACGAGTGTTCCCAAATAAAGCAGATCGAATAAGTCAGAAATGAATACGCGGCCAAATTGTGTCCACAATAGGTAAAGAAGAGCATTTGAAGTTAAAACTTCATGTGTTGCAAGACGAACCGCAAGTGATACTCACCTCCGGTAAGGATATTTTCGGAAAAGTCCAAACGATTTAGACCATTTATCGCTGAGACTTCTAGGGGCACCTTTCCTCGGAGCCTATTTCTTGGTAAGCTAATCCCGTCAACAAAGGGTTCGCCGTCGTTGCCACAGCTCACGCCGTACCAAGAACACACACTTTTCCTCCCAAGCCAATTGCTAGATTCAAACCATTGTTCACCACCAGCACTGTAGTACAGGGTAGTAAGAGCAAATGTTTCCAATAGATCAAATGCTGAAAAGTCTGCGTAAAATGTGGCATTACTCTCGAGCCATTCAAGAGCTTGAAATTGCGGTGATGATTCATCCAATAATGCACGAATCGAAGCTGGTGACAAATCTTCCAGCAACCCCTGAATGCTTGTGGTAGGGGCTGAAGATGGAGATGCTGATGGTATCGTAGTAGGTACTTCCGTTGGAGAGGCAGTGGGGAACAGAGTTGCTTCCTTGGGTTCTTTGGGCAACACAATGCCAAGTACAATTGCATTGATTACCACAACAAGTAAAATCAAGCAACAAATGATACGTCTTCTCCTTCTAATCCGATCAACGGATACTGCTTCGGCTTGAAAGATTTCTGGATCTTCAACAATAGAAGCCTTGATAAGGACTTCTTCATCTTGTTCGTCGTTGCCAGATTCAGGTGATGCGTATTCTGGGTTTGTTTGGGACCCATCTTCAATGTCAACACTGCTGGGTGAAGCATCATCGATTCCAGGTATCGAAAAGGCACCAACTCTTGCGGCGGGTTTTTCTTCTTCTTTGGATTCTTCGTCGTCGTGAATTCGGATGAACTCAAGTTGGTGGTTGTCCGTTTGTGCCGACGCACCAAATACAATATCTTCTTCTTGAAAGTTAGACTCCTCAAAAATTTGAGGTTTCTGGGAGGATAGCAAAGCCTCTTTCCCTGAAGCTTTCTTCTTGGTAAGATTATCATCCTCGCTACCATGAACTACCGCTACAGCACCAGGTTTAGTTGCTACAGAATCTGAAGCGACCTTGGCCTTGATTTTGGCATCTAGATCAGTAGATGATTCAGCTGCAACAGGGATAGCACCTACTTTCATGCTAGCAGGATCCTGAGCATACGATGAAATAGCAGCTGGGCCTCTGGCTGCATCTTTAAGTTTTGAATCTGCTTTAGACGTGGATGACGAAGGAGACGAAGATGTTGCAACCTTCTTATTGTTCGTATCCTCATCATTATCATCATGTAATAACTCGGGTACGTCATGTGGCGAAACGCCTACAGCATGTTCATAAGTGCCAGTCGGGCGTTTGACAGCTTTCGTCGTAGCCTGTGCAATACCAGTAGCAGACGAACCAAGAGACGCAGAAGAAGAAGAAGACAAAGAAGCTCGAGAGGGCGGTTTGAGAGGAGCCATACCCGGGTCAATTAAATCCTCTTGTTGTCTTCTAGAAGGATTACGAGAAGCTGACAACGACGTCGATTTTTCAGCGGTTTTCTTCATGGTGGACTTGAGATGAATGAAGGGTTGTTAGAAAACAATGATCTGGACGAGAACTGAAAACACTTGATCAAGTATGAAACGTTCTTTCGATGTCGGATTTGAAAATACTGTGCACTAAACAGCAAAGATACTCTAAGCAGTGCGGAGGTTGTGGACTAAAGAGAAATGAGCTTCAATGCTAAGGTTCGCGAGCGGTGGATACTCTGCAGGATACTGTGTCAACGGGGGAAACAGTGAGCAAAAGACGACTGTCCGTGTTGGCGACAAAAAATTAGCTACACAAGTATAATTGATTAACGCATACTTAACGTCCAATATTTACATATATTATATTTTCATTTTATTAATACGCGCTATGGCCCGTTCTGTCAAGAAATAAAACTGCTCATATTATTTTTATATTTAATAATCTACTGTGTATATTCTAGAAGTGAGGTTATCGCTACGCTAGTCTTCGGTCTGGCCATCCTCCCTCAAGTATTGCTCTTCCTCTTGTGCTCTTTTCGATGTCACGCTTCTGTCGTGCGTCCAACTCCCGGGCTTGCGACAGACCAGAAACACTTCCGTACCCGTACCTGGTACTGAAGGTAGGAAATAAAGGCTTACCTATTAATACCTGGTACTGGCTTACAGCTACCTGTAGGACCTATGTACCGGCAGTACCTATAGTCTATTTTAATTATTATTTCATATTCTCTATGAAATACACAGCAAATGAGCAACGGCGCTGAGAGGTGAAATACCAAAATAGTTGAAAGTGGACTACCTGTAGTCAAATGCTCATGATGTTACTTTGATGGCATGTACCCATGAACTCATTGAATTTTAATATTACATTGATGCTGCCTGCGATACTGGCATTTTCTTCGTTTCCAAGATCACTGGCATTCTGTTCTGTCCGTTATTTTAGTGTCGCTACTACTTCTTTCTCGTTACCGGTCATGTTGTCAAGTTCACCTTCTGACGAAGACAATGAAATAAAATCCTTGAAAGTTTTGGCCTTGCATGGGAGTGAGGGAAATGGACCAAATTTTGCAGAAGTATTGCAACCTTTAAGTGACTGGCTATTCTTTGAAAATGGAATACAGGTACAAATAACTTCACCAACTGCTCCATTCACGAAAGGGAATGGATATGCTTGGTGGACGATGTCGCCGGGGACACGATCATTCAATGCCGATGAATATATTGGTTTTGATACTAGTTCTGAAATGGTCCAAAAAATAATGGACGATGAAAAACCCGATTTAGTTCTGGCACATTCACAGGGGGCGATCTTGATTTCAGCTCTGTTGGGTTTGAACCTTATCAAGTCTCATCCACCTCGTGGGTACATTCTAAATGGAGCTGCATGGCCTAACCCATTCAGTAAGGAAATGTCATCGCTGAAGGTAAGTAGTGGCAGCGTACCAAGGGTGTTGTTTGTTACCGGTAAGGCTGATAGGATTAATCCACCAACTTCAGCTGATCAGGTCATGGCAGCCTTGAACGATGCCGGCTGTCAAATATCTACATGTGAACATCCAGGAGGGCATTCTGTACCGATCACGAATGAAGACGCCAAAAGGTCAATATGCGAGTGGATTGTGCATTGATCTTGTCGGCAGAGATATGATACTCTAGGAATACCCTTCGTATGCAAGTTTACAGATTGATGCTCTGAAAGGTTCGATTTTGATAGCGCAGTGTTCACCTCATTTCACACTAGACTAGGTTTCTAATTTTTATATATAAACGGCTGTTATTATTGATATATATACATATATATGTACTAGACTAGAACCTAGGTATATAATTTTGTGTCCTAGATTTTGATGTAGTTGGCCATTTGCTCGGATATTTTCTAATGGATCTTTGGTTTTTAACTTTTCATATAGATGGCCACACATTACTATTTAAACTATTGGGGATAAGAAGAGTTGCATAAGATGACAATATTTTCCTTCTAACTACTCTATCAGAGCGAAACTATCTGTGCTCACTAGTGTCTAATGGGTTGTTTTCTGCTAGAGCTAGGCAATCATCTAAAATATGAGCTAAAGTTTTTCGCTGTCGTGGAGTGAAAGTGGAAAGAATCGACTTTAGAGTTTCAACTCCGTTGGATCCGTGCTCGTTATCAAAAGGCAAGGACGGAAATAATCCATCCATTTGGTTCCTGAGGGAATCAAAGCTGCGGATGTCTTCGGTATTATTTTCTGTTTTCTTCGGTGTCTGTGCTTGCACCTTTGTGCTTGGATTGGCAGCTTCTGAAATGTGTTTCTTGAGGGCACGGTAGATCTCTTTCATTGGAGGTCTTAATGCTTGTTCAAATACCCAGCTCCATCTCATTATGTTCCCAGGTTTGGCTGGCCACTTCGGGTGAAGAAAAGGTCTCGTGTTACCGATCACCACAGCATCCAAGTGTTCCTCTATTGACATATCCATGAAGGGTTCATTTAAGGAACACATTTGCCACAAGACTATACCGAAAGAATACACATCAGCGCTTAATCCGTAGGATTTCCCGAGTACAACTTCGGGGGCCATGTATCTTCTAGAGCCAGTTTGACCAGTCATTTCGTAGGCATCTTCTCCATTGTGGTCACTAGGGTTGAGTTCCTTGGCAAGACCGAAGTCAAACAGTTTCAAGGTTCCTTCCGCATCAAAGCCAATATTGTCAGGCTTTAAATCGCGGAAAACAATATTATAGCCATGAATGTGTTTCAGTGCACTTGCTAGGTCCAACGCAACTGTGAGCCTTTCAGTAAGAGGGGTGGCCTTTTCACCCCATATTTGAATTTGCTTAGTGAGTGTGTGTTGCAAGCGATCCATGATAATGAAATAGTTTCCTTCAACAGCTTCTGCAAATCCTGCTGCACCTGCAGCTGACACGCCGTGTAGTTGGATTATATTACGATGTGGCTCGAGACTTGCTAGAATCTTCGTTTCGGTCATTAAGTCAGCGGCACCGTTGCAATAATCTTCCTTGTTTTTCATTGTTCTAAGGTGGAGTAATTTGACAGCATACCGGTCATTACTGGCTCCTCGTGCTAAGGACGTCCTTCTCTCTTGATGCTTCTGAGTAAAAAAATGAGGGTTGCTAGAGATATCAATCTTGTGTACTTCATAGACTTGGTTGAAGCCTCCCTCCCCAAGCAAGTTACCAAGGACAACTTCTTCACGAGCAAATTTTGGGATTGCCTCTTCTCTGGCGGGGTTGAGAAATTGAGAGTAATCTTCAATGTATCTTACCATTCTGGATGCAGCTTTGTAAGCTTCATAGCAAACCTGAGGATTCGGTCTAAAGGAATCATCATCGCAGACTGTGGAGGATTCTTCATGTGGTGCCATCATTAAGATTTATCAGGAAGACCAACGATAGCTGATGACCTTCAATTCCTGGAACCTCCTGAACAGTGTGTATATCTTTGTGTTGTTTATTTTATGTGTCCTTCCTTTTCGAGACTAGCTTCACTTTTTCAAGATATTTCACAAAATTCTTCTTCCCGATTCAACTTATCAGAAATTTTAAAGTTGAAGTTACGTACGACATTCAACAACAACAACAACAAATTCCACGTCAGTGCCAACTTTAAAAAAGGACCACAACACCGCATTCAGATAGTAAAGTTCTACTCTATAACAACAACAACAACTATACCTTACCAGGTATTGTACATAATGCCACCTGTTTTTCCCTTCAGAAATGATTTCACTGAGATAGAACATAAAGAACTCAGAAAACACAGTAAAGGTATTTTGCCACGTAGGACTACAGGTGTCCCGACTTAACCAATCCGACAGAATCGAGAATCGGTATTCCAACAAGAATCAATAATTATTCTCTACATTCAGGTAGAGTACTTTACAAGGGCTATATTATATTCTACCAGGCAGAGTACTCTAGATTCTAGTAGAAGGAAGTACCAGGTGGTACTTCCTAATCACCAGTAGGTAAGGTACTGTATCAGCACATATCAGTGTATTGTACCTGTACAATCAGTTCACACTAGACCCAATTTCTGGTACATGTCCTACAGCAGACCCAGATGCTTCGCATATGATGTATTAATAGACTCTCTAGAGCTCAGGCAGGTTCATGGAAAGTTACCTGTTAGAGACTCTCTCTAGCTAGCACTATTACGAGTATAACAAGGTCCTACAGGTACATTGTAACAGGAGGATCCGGGAATTTCGAGAAAACGGGTGACAGACAGACTATTTAGTCAATAATCAGCCGTGACAGAACCCTTTCCACG
>WKLE02000452.1:0-13010 GCA_014885115.2 Asterionellopsis glacialis
GAGAAAACGCTAGTAAAGTGAAAACGAGCCAGCCGGCGAACTGTCCACGGAGGGTGTTGGCCTGATTGTGAATGGACTCCTTGTACCAGGTACAGGTACGGCCTAATCTCAACATTACCGGTAGGTACACCGAACTTCGTAGTGAATTGGGTGTAGAATCTACGATTGTTTTCCGGATGATTTCGTTTCCAAATTACTGCCACTCACAAAACTGCTGTCACACCAAATACCACCAAACACATGTCCACAATTATGACAATGAGCAAAGAAAGAGTTGTGATTTATCCATATTGGCCAAAGAGAACAATCGCTCATACCAAAACCACTCTCAGTTGATCTAAAACAATTTTTAGGTGCACCTTGGAATTTGCTTCCTCAGAAAAGAAAATGAATACAAAACAAACAATCAAACTTTGAAACAGAACAAAATTGCATGGGAAAATAACACAAAGACTGCATTAGGACCAGTGGCCCTTTTTTCAGGTCCCCTGTTAATTGTTGATCACTTTGAGTTAATGTCCGATGATGGTGATAGTAGTAGTGTTGTGAAAAGACTCTAGTCTAGTAGTAGGTGTGTTTGGTGGGATGCATTCTGAGATAGATCTTGTCAGTTATTATTACAGAGGTGCTATTATGATTGTGCCAAGCAAAAACAGCTTCTGCACATCAAAACAGTCACACCAAAAAAATCCTGATGGTGGTGACAACTACACCATTTTAAATTCTTCATAAAATGCGTCCTCGCCAGAGGTCAATTAGCATCAGACAAGAATACATCTCTACTGTCATCAACAAAATGAAAGTTCTTGATGATACGAATTTCTTCATCCATACATAATTATTATTAAAGGTCCTTTCCTCACTGCTTGTACTCCAACATACTTCCTCTTTACTATGCATATGTTCAAAGGTACTATCTCCATCTGTTCTTTGTGGCCGACATTCTTGTTTCTTGCTTTTAATTACAGTTATTCCACCATACACAAACCTTTCTCTCTTTGAAACATTGTTAGTAGTAAGCAGGGTAAATAGGATCCACAACCAGAATCTATCAGTCATATAATTCTCACCATTCTTATTAAAAGGGAGTACCATATTGTTCTTCAAACTTTCTGCTGCCGCTTGAGTGGCTGGTGTGGTGGACCTCCCTACTACTATAGATTGATCCTTGTTCTTTCCTTCCATAAGCACAACAATAGTAAAATAAATTGTAATAATGGTATCAGAAATACAACAAGGAATATGTTGATGATTGATGATGCATATTACCAAATAGGTGGGATTCATGCTTTGCATTCATCCATCGTGGACAACACCAATACCTATTAAAAAGTACAGCTATACTAGTACTTTCATCTAGGCATAATCATCCTATTCAAAAGGAGGGCCCAAACATGATTTTCATCCACTGTTCATAAAAAGCATCAATTATTCTCCTTGTCTAGGAAAATTTGTTATAATAAAGAGAAGGTCCAGATGTGAAGTGTTGCATCTTTATCAAACATCAACTTCATGGTAAGATATTTTAAGGAGATTATTCCAGCTCTCTTGTTTACTCTTGACTCTTCTACCAAAAAAACTGGTGAATCTGGTATCTCAGAGGATTAAGACTCATAAAAAGAAAATTTAAAAAAATTCACTTCTCTAGCAATATTTGTAAGCTTTTCAAATTTTTATTTATTCTTTGTTCGATGTAGGCTCATAACTTCCATCAGACAAGAGGGATCCTCACAGAATTCATGTGCAATAACAACAAAAACAAGGCATTCTCAACAACAAGAAATTACAAGGTTCTTGTGCCTTCTTTATTCATTTTTTTCATCATGAGACTCAAATGTTCTTTTTGTTTACACTCTTAGCTTAAAATTTTATATACACTACTGCTACACCACTATATAATGTTCTAATCTCGGACAACTCCTCCTAACTTGCAAGTTTGCAAAATTGTTATTCTTTTTTTTGGCATACTAGTATGTTATGATTGGGCAATAACTTTATTTTAAGAAGTTGGAATTCACCAGTACACACATAATTGAGCAAGAACTATTATTGTCTGAGGTAAAAAAATATTGTATCAACAAGAGTTTTTGTCCCAAATAGTTGTGGATGTGTTCTTGTCCTCTAGAGAGCGTACTAGAGAGATTCTCACAGAATAGTCCATCACATCTCTTTGTGTTGTATTTGTATTGTATATAGCAGAAAAGTTTTTTATTCCAATAATTATTTACTCACTTCTTGAAAATCAGAACTGACTAGCATGAGAGAAGGAGGTCTCAGCAAGCTTAGAAAAAAGAATTTCTGTCAACTAGAAAATGCAACAAGAAAACCTTGTCTGTATGTAGAGAAAGATGGTGATAGGAAAAATGTATATTGTAAAAATTTAAAAGTATAGCAAGAACTAGCAACAATTTTGTAAATTGTGTATATTGTAAGGAAAATGGCACTTAGAGATCAAGAACTGTGCTGGTTTTTCACACCACCTGAGAATACAAAGACTGGATTTAATATATTATAATATGGTCAAATGATTAATAATTTCATTTTTTTCTTCACAAAATCATTGATACAGTTGCATAGTATCTCATGTATTTTACTGATTACCATTAGATTGCTTAAACTGATTATTGGTTTATCACTTTAAAAGGTGTTTCCAAGACAAGAACAGACCTGTAACTGTGAAAAGAATTCAGAATGATCTAGTACATGATGTCATAGAATAGTATGTCTATGATGAAGGAAATGTATTTCCCTTTTTTTATAGAGAGTGGAATGTATGAAGCACTGATTATATCAATGCTGCAATTATTCCTAGAAATTGTGACAAAATTGCTGATCATATAACAAAAACATTCTGAAAAACCTTTTTGTTACCACATGGACCATTCTAGTGTAGGGTGTAGAATAGCATGTCTTCTCTCCACACATTTTCAGCAGCTGACTAGAACTAGGTAGTTTTTAAACAGAATTCTTAAAGAATTCATTATAATGCATGTCATTCAGAATTTCCTCCCTTTTTCTGAAAAAAAGGCATAGTATCTAACTGGAAACCAGAATAAGGTGCTGTACCTGCCTTTTTTATCCCATATCTAAAGATTGCCATTGCTTGTGTAACATCTACAAAATTTTGGATACTGTGTTCCTCTGCTTGTTGTTTTCCTGTCTAAAGATGCTTCTCTGGAATATATAAGGTTAACAAGAACTTCTCATCAAAGAAATATATTATTTCACATAGTAATGATGAGGCAGCATCATAACATCCACCATGGAATTTTTGAAAAGAAGTCAAGGAATAGCATTGTGTGGTGCCCATGATTGTTCTTACTGAATTAAAAAAACACAAATAGAAGAGACTCTGGCACTTGCTGGAAAATGATGGAAATTATACTGCTTTCTTTTACTTTTTAGCATATATAAATGGTTTAATGGAGGATCATCAACTTTAATTTTTTATGACCTTTTGGTTCTTTTCCTACTCTTTTTAGATTAGTATAGCTCTATAGTGTGACTCTTAAGGTAATGTATTCCCCCACCATTTCTTGTTACATTCTGTATTCTCCAAATGCAACAAGAAATACTTTCATTTGCTTTACCTAATCATAGCGGCTGCTTCCTCATCTAGAATCAAAATGTTCCTAATTACAATACAACAACTACCTTCTCCACTACTACTACTAGGGTTACTAGTACATATATGAGTACTCCACAACAGTCACAGTACAAAAATTCATAAAGGTCTGATTGATATGATGAGCCATCCTATGTAGACCTAGCACTATATTGTTCAAATTTTTGTACTTTAAAGTTTCTGCTGTTGAGGAGAAAATTGTGTTGACCATATTAGTACTAACCAACAATAATACAGATATTTTACCATAGAGAACCAATCCACCAGTCACCATACAAGTTCAACAATATATGGTTGTACTTGGCTTTTGGCTTGGTCCAACATATATCTGGCAGAGAAAAAGCACAAAATAACAGCAATAACAATCAAATATAATCTTCTTTTTTAATATTTGCTCCAAAGCCTTTTTTACCTAGCAGCATTACTACTCTGTGATGCACCACTGGAATAAAGAAATGAGACAATTTTCAATGACAGTCAATGATATTAATGAAATTGCACTAACTCAACAAGAGGACCTCTTAATTATGAATATTCATGATCACACACACAAAGCATTATTCACAAAAATTGAATTTTTGTCATGGGGAAAACTTTGAGCCATCCAGCAAACAGCTTCAGGCTTATTGCATAAAACTTTTTCAAATATTTACAGGTGAATCTGTTATTGCTATAGAATCTCCTTGCCACCACTCTATTCCCTATATATGAGCAATATTTGACTTAAGTAAACTAGTTGCTTGCCTCTCCTTTGGTGATTCTGGGAGATTCCTCCTTTTAAAGTAGTTTTTTTATGTGGGGAAGAATAGAGAAATTATTATGCAACTTCAGGTATCCACAAAGTCATATTTGTTTCATAGCTAATTGGCAATCAATTTCTTGTGTCTGGTACATCACAGAGTAGATGCTGTATCATCATCATCATCAATTTTAAAATCAAATCTGATGGAGGAGGGTGTTGTTTCCTAAGCAGCAACTAAGCCTCTTGGTGGTCCTCTGTAGTTGGAGCCAATTGTTAGTATGATCACTCTGCCATGATAGACTACACTAGTAGTACCTGGGATATGGGGGGGGAGTGTGCCAAAAAAAAAATAGATATAAAAAATTTAAGCACAACAATGTAAAGAATTTGTTGACTTTTGACATATTAAAATTATTTTGGTATGAATATTGTCTTCTTGCTTCTATTTTTTTCATGCTGTATTCTAGAGTGATGAGGGACAGTACGACCTTTGGTTTAACTCATGATGATTTCTTTTTTAGTGTTCATGCTTTTACAGAGGAGAACAACAATTCAAAGTGTATATGAGAGGGAAGTCTTGTTTTGGTTGGTATGATGACATCTTTCTTAGTATTAACTGGTAGTACACCAGTGATAGTGGTGCTTCATGATAAGAATCAATAAAAGATATAAAAATTTTACAACTTCCCAAATCAAGTACTGCTAGAGATGCATTGAAAACTTTTTCTCTCAATATAGGAAAACCCAAGTAAATATTCCATGGTGGGTGGTAGTGGTGAGGGAATGATGATAATGATGGGTGGCTTGTCATCTTTGAGATAGAAGTTGTTTAATGTAAAAATTACCTGGTATTATCTAAAAAAATATAATTGAATACATAATACTATTATGATGATTGATAGTGATATTTCAGAAGAGGAAAACTTACTCCTGACAGAAGAAGTTTTTTTTCTCCTCTTATCAATGTTTTGCCAACAGTAGCAGTAAACCATCAAAAAAGATAATCAGTCATATTACATTTAGTAAATGATTTATATCTTGCTGGACTGCTGCGACAGCTGCATATTAGTAGAGTGGATTGTTGCTGCATACTGAGACATTCTTTTTAGTGGTAGGAGGATGATATCACATTTCTCCAATGACCTGGCTGTTGCTAAATGCTAAATAATGAGAAACTCAACCAGTAAAGGGTTTGTTGCAATATTTAGAGTGTTATAACTACACTTAGTCAATGAAAGTAACATGATGAAGCAGCTGTGCAGCCACATAACACTGTCTACAGGGGATTTGCTATGCTCCTGGGTGGCACACACTAACAACAATGGAATTTTTAGAGATACCAGGGGATCAAGAAAAGCATCATAAGATGAAGCATCAAGAAGTGGTACCAAACACTATTAAGATCTATGAGATTTTAGCAAAGATTACTAGTGTATTGATTTCTTATCAAAGACAAGTATGGTAGTTGGCATAAGTACTAAATGTCAGAAGTATATTTATTGAATGAAGAATAGAGTGCCTAATGAGTGCTGCTGGAAATATAATCTAGGAGGACAGCACAGTCAATATTATCATCATTAGCCCCTCTGGGATTCTACTGGTGCACACTAACCAAACTCTACACTCAACATACCTTGATGAGTGCAAATACCTGGTATAAGTACTAAATGTCAGAAGTTTATTTCTTGAGATTTCTGTGTTGATTTTGACATACATTGAGGAACCAGATGATAATTTTTTGAAAGGTATCTAAAACGTTATGTATTTTTTTACAATAGGTTTACAAATAATCACACTCCATCGGTCAAGATTACTCAGTGCCCGTTAAACAACAAAAAGACTGGCTATCCTTGTGTACCAGTTCCACAACTCTTCTGTATAAACTTCCGCGATCAACTTTCTTAGAATTTATTATAACACAGTACTTACTTGCTACTTGTTAATCCACCTTCGTTACTGGGGAGTTTTCTTTCACTACCAAAAATCTTTGCAAGAAAATTAATTTCCCCATTATTCTCTTTCAAGTCTAAACTTGAAGAACCTTGGCGGTTAAAGTCCACAATCATTTGATTCTTATCTTTTTCCTTGTCATTTGCATCTGTATCTACACTCACTGCTCCTTCCGGGGGTGTTACATGGCCATCGGCATCTCCCGGGCTTTTCTCAAGTGAAATAGATTCGTCTGTCCATTCCTCTGTTGCTTCAGAAGCTTCCTCTTTTTCTTCCGATTTTTGTGGAGAAGGCTGATCGTCAACTGACCCCCTTCGGAAAACGCCCCATCCCTCTTTTGCTTCCGAATTTGGTGAAGAAGGCTGATCGTCAACTGACCCCCTTCGGAAAACGCCCCATCCCTCTTTTGCTTCAGAAGTTTGTGAAGAAGGCTCCTCGCCAAGTGATGCCCTTCGGAAAACGCCCCAATTCGACCAAAGACTTTTTGTACTTGTAGAACAATGTTTTTTCAGTAACTTTTGCTGAGCTACTGATTTCTTCTTTTCGATAAACTTCCTTTCCTCTTCCGTATTATCTTGTAAGGCACTCCTCACAACCATATAATCAAGCATAGAAATCAAATCTTCACCCAACTGATCTGAAAATATGGCAAGGAAAGTTCCAAACTCAGATTTGTCAAGCTTTTGATTCCGATGAACATTAAATTCGAATTTAGAGATCACTTCGAGACATTCATCAAAGGTCTGTTCCATTTCTTTCGTTTCCCCGTGCATTTTACGCCATGCCAGGAACAACTCTTCAAAACCAATCTCTCCATCTTGGTCTGTATCCCACAAATCAAAGATACGATTAATTTTTTCTTTTTCCAAGGGAGTTGTTTGCAGTTTATTGGCGGTATCCTCATTGACGACCATGGACCTACGGATGGTCCATGTGCGGCGTTTGAGCTTTTTACTGGAATCTAGTAAATCAGGATCACAAAGAACTAACGTCATGGAGTTACAAACATCATCAATATCAATATCCGCAGAACTTGCTGCGACAACCGCGAACAACAAGTCAATTAGTCCTTGGTGGTCTAATTTGCGCTTCCCCTCATGGTCATGGTCAGTTTCAAAGAGAGCTTTTCGAAAGGTTTTGTCACTAAGTTCGTTGAGAATCTGACATAAACTTTTTTCGACATCTCGAATATCCACCAAACCAGTGCCCCTGTAATCCAAAAGTTTGAACAAAATAGCAATCCTAGCTTCAATGAACCGACACACACCTTCTCCATACCCGTGTAAATGTCTCTCAACTTTCTTGTTCAAATGGAACTTTTGATACTTGATTATATCTCGAAGGACATTCTCACCATTGCCATTTCTAACGGTACGAACAAGCAGGAATTTGCACATATCTTCTAGTGAGCAATTCATATTGTTCGACATGGATGTCACAAATTCAGTAAATTCATCGTTATCAAGAGTCCCGTTCTGATCGGCATCGAATGCAATCATGCTCATTTTGGCAATCTTCATGGATTCTTCAAAGGATTTGTTTGAATCCAATCTCGATAGACAATGCGCCAAGTTGCTTGCATCGAGAGACCGGGTGCAATCAATATCAAACAAATCAAATAATGTACGGACGAGTTGTTCACAATTCATTTCTTCCATGTAATCCATAAGTGACAATTCTGCCTTGAGCGTCAAACGTTGAAAGTTCACAACTTCACGTCGGATCACTCTGCATTCCTTTGCAAATTTGTTTTCATGAGACATCATGGCCATTTGCTCTGAGAGGAATGTTACAGCAATGTCACTAGCTCTGTGTTGTCCAACCAGTTTACTGGCATAAGTGTAACGATTCGAATCAGAGACCGGGGAAGACTTTTCTTCTTCATCATCTTTGTCCGGCTCATCTGGAAATAAGTCTTGACCACTCAGTTGGGTGGTTTCACTAAGGCGAATTTCTTCAACCATTGTGATCACGAGAGAGGAACAGAAAGCAATCGAACAAAGAGTCGACGATTTGATCTGTCGAAACGAGTAGAGACAGAGAGTGAAGTTTTGTGATTTTTTTGGTGCGATTTCCTCCGGTCAAGAAGATTTCATTAAAACAACACTATGAATAGTCCATAGAGTGCGATCAAGTAAGTTACCACGTATAAAATTACTGGGAGGATCAAGGACCTACAGGCTACCAGGTACTCGTACAGAGAGTCAAGTACCAGTATAATAAGTAATCTACAAATATGCGAGATGATTAAAAAAAAACTTAAATTTCTTTCACGAACCATTAGATTTTTGTCTTCTGTCTTCTTGCTGTCCCAAAAATTTGTCTATTGTACATTATTTCATTATTGTACTATAATATATAGAGTTTGACAATAATAGCATTGTTTCGGAGAAAATTGTACCAGGTACTTCGGAGTAGTTTTTGTTCACGTTTCTTTCTGGGCCTCTTATCGTATCATTAGACGGCAACAGAGAACAACGGAATGTGATTTCTGAAAACACTTCGAATTAACGGTACCTTTTACTGAATCTTTCTGTAGGAGTAGTTTTCCGAAAATCAAATTGTACAGTTTCTGTATGCTCTCGTGTTTTGTCACGATTAATAATGTAGTCGTATTTTTCCGATCAATAATGACCTTTTTGATATATAGAAAATCTTTCTGATGTAATCAAAAAATGGAAATAAGATGCAAGCCGGCTGACTTTAGGACCACTACGGAGTATCATTATCTCGAAATTGAAAATAAGGGAAATATTAATATTTAAAATAGATTTTGTTAAAAAACGAACCCAATTCGACGAAGCACGTGACAAGTCTCAGACAGGCAGGCGACAGACAGAAGAATACTTACTCCTCATTCTTCAGTATTTCATATTTAGAGCAGGGAGTTGTCTGAAAATCGAAATTTCCGTAATAGGTACGTGGTACACTAGAAAAAAATGGCTCTCAAAAGATAGGCGGATAATGATTTTATTCTTGAATTCCACGGATGAAGGAACAATAGGTCTTTTATCTTTGTACATCTTAATTACTAATAGTAAAAAATAGTACGTACCAAGGTACCAGGTGTTGGTTATCTGAGAGTACCAAAAATTTCGATTTTCAGACAACTCCCAGAAGAACGGATCGATCGAAACAGTTGTTCTTTTATATTCTGGATAGTGTCGAGAATTAAGAACTTCTGAGAGTTGGCATTTCCATACACAAAATGTTACAGTTACATAGTTTTCGATGTCAAGTACGGTCGAGTTAAGAGCGCAAATAAGTCTATGAAGACCATACTATTTTGTACAGGTACTGTATCTTGTATTTACATAGTAGCCCAATAATGCTTCGAAGAAATAGTGATCCGTTCAGTGTAATTGCGTCAGACAGAAGAGAATTCACGATGAAGAAAATGAGTTGAGTCAAGAATAAGGACCTAATAAATATCAACATGACGAAGAAGACGGGGACGTCGTTGAAAAGCTCCATCTGCCCAAAGACGAAGAAGAAGTCGCAGAGGAAGGCGACAACTAACCATGATCATATTGGAGCACGTTGATGAATGATTCACATCTCCGATTCATCGCCTTAATCAAGAAGATCTAGCTCAGGACGGAGCGGGATCGGGATCGCTTCACGAATGTTGACAAAATGCTTCCCTTTTTATTGCATCCTTTTCCTTTTGCTTACTTTATCCCGTACTGCGTAAAAGCAAAATATCACTGCGTAATGCACAGTCTAGATGATTTTTTGGGTTTAAATTCTTTATCCTAAATCAGGGCTTGAGTTTTGTCTGTCTGCAGCATTCATATCACTGACGAAGTGATCATTCCCACCAAATAAAAATGCTTGTATCATTGTACTACTAGTCAACGAAAAGTTTATTTGCAGAGTCACTAATTCCATTGCACAGTTACGCACAGCGAGTAGCCTCCGAAATCCAATCTGCACCCAGAAAATAGTTTTAATGATATCCTACAAGTACAATTACTCTAGAATTCTAAAATTATTATAAGTAAACGACCATTGTGGATTCCACATCCTTGGAACATGTGGGACATTTTCCTACTTTCTGAGTCACTGAGCAACGGGGACAAAGACATAAATGACGACAGGGAAGCATTAGTACTTCTCGTTTGCCATTGGAACACAGCATACAAGGGAGGAACTTTTCCTTGTTTTCATTGATCACGCCAAATCGATTTTGTCTTCTTCTTTGCATAGCTGGTGTATTTGACCAACCAGAGCGGTACGTTCCCAACCGTTCTTCTTGTGTTAAAATTTCATCTTGACTCTTTGTTGCAACCCGAATACTAGATGCGTGACTTTCTTTCGTGTCCATTGTGTGTTTCAACCTGGTAGAGGCTTCTCTGATCTTCAATGTACCACGGTCAGGAGTGGGAGGTTTGGCACTCTGGTCTTCTGGTGGTTTTTCTACGTGTTTCAGGTGAGAGGGGGCCTCTGCAATACAAACTGCAACTGGGTCAGGCTTGACTAGTTTTCTGGAAGGCGACGAGGCGACATGAACAAGCTTCGGAGATGATTTTGCAAATTGCTCGGATATGAGTTCACTTGATCTTGCAAGTTTTGACGGGGTTTCGACATGGTGGAGCTTTTCGAAAGCTTCAGCTATTTCTTTGCAGGGTTCTGGCTCTACACGGACTTCGCTAGAAGTATCCTCATCAGTTGTTTGAGTGGAGTCTTCTGACTTAATTTCCTTTACATCAGATAAGAAGTCCTCAATCACTGCACCTTGCTCTTCACTTTCTGGCTCGTCCATATCATGTTCGTCACTCAAAAGGGTTTCTTTTGCAATCTTGGAGGTGATTACTGCGAAACCTCCATCATTCTCCATGCGAGTTTCTGTCACTTCAACCAATGCATCACCAAGGACAACCTTCTTAGTCTCGTTTTCAATAGCTTCCTCTTCTTTCTTCTCTGAACCATCAGAGATAGCAGTGGCATCTTCTGGGTCTATTATATGGGACGTATTTTGTTGGATTTTCGAAACATAGGTCCACATGTCGGATTCATCATCGTCGTCGTCATCATCGACCAATAACTCACCCCTTAGCACGGAATCATCAACGGCAGAGTCTCTGGATTCGTCTTCAACCATGACTTCTGATTTGTTATGAAGATAGCCATCTGACTCAGAAATCATTGACATAGCATGGAAGGAAGCAAATGCACTCGCCTTGTCTTGACGATGTTCATCTTCAGGATACTCAGATTCTTCAGCGTCAAATGAACCAGAACCAGCAAGTGTAGTTTGCTTCAACGCACTTTCTTCTGTTTCTTTCCTGCGCTCAAGTATTGCCGTATCAGGTAGCTTCATTGCCTTTTCTTCTTTCTTATGTTCAAGCATTACTTTATCAGATTGTTTCACTGCTTCTTCTTCTTTCTTATGCTCAAACATTACTGTATCAGATAGTTTCACTTCTTCTTCTTTCATATGTTCAAGCATTACCGTATCAGATAGTGTCGCTGATTGTTCTTCTTCTTGCATTAATTTTGGACATTCCAAAGCTGCAGGGCAAAGCCTCAATAACTCGTAAATTGTGCTTGTGATACTTCGATCGTAACGCTTTTGTGTTTCTCGCATTTCTTTGCTTTTCTCTTTTCTCTTCATTTTCTTCCATTTCTTCGTACCGACTCTGTTTCGGGTAACATGTTGAAAACGAACTCTTAACTCTGAATTATACGACCGATGGAGTGCCATCATTTGAAATGGGTACAAACCCGACTCCGGATCCCGGGAAAGGAGAGTTTCAGTACCAACTTCAACAAGGCGTTTTAGCTCTTTCCATGTTTTGCCAGCTTCGATCGCCATATGGAGAGGTAACTTCCCATTACACCATATTTGAGCCGCATCAGGAAATGCACGAACTAGCAGGTCCATTGTGTTGATGTATGGCAATTCAAATTCTCTTGGAGTGTAGCTAGTAGTTGAAGCCATAATATGAAGGGGATACATGTTGGTTTCGGGAAGAGGCATTTTAATTGAGCCAGTGTATAGTTCTAGTAAGAGATGAACAATTTGGGGTGGTGTATCTGAATTGGATATCGCTGCATGGACCATGAAATCATAGATCTTGGGCATGACAAGTGTGCCCTCCTTAGGACTATTCCCTTCTTCGCCTTGGTAACAATACCATATCCAAAACTTCATCTTGTTCCACCACACGTCGAATTCTTTTGAAATCTTTTCCTCTTTCCCTAGTTTAATCGCAGTTGCTATGGTGCGCATGCGGTCAACTAGAGGCCGATAATTCTCTTGTTCACCTGCGTACACCCAACTCAAGTAGTGAGTTGCAACCATCCCCTTACCATGTTCATCCCTGGCTTCATCAAGCTTGGGAGGTTTTGGTTTTTCAATCCCACCCCTTACGGCATTTGGGAAGCGCCGTAGAAACTCAAATATTGTTTGCAGTTGTTCAATATCCTCCTCTCGCTGCACCTTTTTCAATGCATTTAATTTCGACTTCGATTTCAGTGATTGCCACTTGTCATCTGGGTACTCGTTACGTGCCTTGAAGGCAAGACGAGCCTTATCGTCTATTGTTAGGTCTCGTTTCATGGCTGCCATTTGAAACGGATATAGTTTCGTAGTAGGATCTCGTTTTCGAAGGAGGCGTCGGTTAGCAGAAGTTAAGCCCTTGACCTCATACCATGTTTTTCCCGCATCAAGGGCAAGGTGCAATGGTG
>WKLE02000452.1:13275-25754 GCA_014885115.2 Asterionellopsis glacialis
GAGCAAGCAAAGGAAATACCTTGAATTGGATCCTTAAAGCAAGAGGCACTGGCAGCTGTTAAAAGTGACACGACAGAAGGCGGTGCCGAATGGATGAGGGCATCCAACAACAAAGGTTGTTTCTCCCCTACCTGCAATGAAGATATGGGATTTACGGATGATGATAACAATAACCACTTTACGACAGCCCATCGTTTAGTTTGCTGTTCTTGCCACATAAGCATATCCGCTTTTTGTTCAGTCTCGTCATCTCCAATGTATTCCCATGCACGATGCTTCTGAAGAATGGTAGATTTCTTTTGCAAATGTTTGGCTACTTCTACTGCATGGTCAAGAGCCGTTAAACCGAAATTGTCTTGAGTGGACAGTCCCTCTGGATTCACAAGGCATATCTCTGCAATAATTTTCATTCTATGTCCTTCCTTTGCAGCTACATGTAAAGGGAGGTACCCATTTTGATCAGCAACCCTGGATGCTTTTGCACTAGCTTGTATCATACTCAACAAGACATCAAATGGCATGTCAACTTCATGAAGTCCAACGTGTATCGCTGTTTCCCCATTTGCATCTTGTAAAGCAATATCATCGGTGACAAGAGAAATCTTCTTGCCGCGTCGCACATACTTTTTTTTCTTGTTCCACTTTTCACTTTCTATGCATTCTCTTAATTTTTCTCTAATTCTATCCCATTTTTGACGACTTACCCACTCATGCCATAGACTCCCATACGTCTCTTCGGCAACTGTATCAGGAGTAGATATTGTCGCAACATTGATTCCATTTCTTCCATTCACACACCCTCTCACAGGTGTTTGTACGTTCGATCTCACCTTGCTGGGAATTGGATTTGCTTGTTCGGGTTGAAGAGCACTGATACTCGTCGGTTTTGGTTTGTTAGTGAAACGGCGGTGAGTGACCTTGCTTCTTTGACTTGCGCGGTTACTACTACTTTCATCTCTTGTCCTCGATGACGATGCAGATCTTTGAGACACGTCTATTCGACGCTGATTATTGGACCGTCGCTTGCTCTTGGACCTGAAAAGACCTGACATGGTGAAAAAGGCGGCTGTGACAATCACCTGCGATTAGAAGATGGAAAGACAGCACGCAGTCAGTGTCTGTCTGCACCATACAAAGCACGAACAATAATTTTTACAGTCACGCTTTGTCCTTGGGACTCGAGACTCGAAATAGGAATCTTTCTATATTGGAAACCTGCTTGTTCAACTGTTTATATATGGCAGTTTGGATCTAATCCACACAAATTGAACGGTAGTTGTAAATACTACCTAAAGGTTTCAGCATTGGACGTATTTTTAGTACCTCCGGCTTGATATATATAGTTTCAAAGAACATTTCATTCATTCCCGTTTTTTGAAAAATTTGAATCAATAATGAAAAATATGTAGATGTCCATATTAAAAAAAAGCATTATTTGAACAGAAATAACGTACATATGATGAAACAAAATGACATAATAAACTTGTGAAAATATCTATCCTACAAAAACCTACAAATAAGTTTTCTTGCTTCATAGTTCTTTTTTGTAGACATTCCATGGGAAAAAATCGTGAGCTCGTACGAGTGTACCAGTACATGGTTTTGTAAGTAAAGGTAGTCTACATGTACAGGTACCTGGGTACGAGTAACAAGAAGTAGCTGCACCAGGATTACCAAGATAGCAAGGATAGACAACTCAAGAATGCCAAGACGATTAATATCATCCTGGACAACGAACCCAAGGAAAGGAGGCCACCCCCAAATATCATACCGGAATTCATTCGCTCAGGCATTATTATAAACACAATATTACCGGGAGTAAATGAAAAAAGTGCCATCAACAAGCAATGGATACCACTCCTACAGAGCAAAGAGTGGGAAGAAACCCTGGAAAAGCATGGTGGAGAACCAGACCGCTGCAAGTTGCAAACAAAGACTTGCCGCCACTCCCCCCTCTAAGGCTGAACCTTATGGTTCCCCAAAATCCAATATCTGATATTCTGTCTGCCACACCTTAATCATTCAAATTTGAAAACCCTCCTTATATGGTTTCATGGAGTGCAAAACGAACATCCGATCACAGATGTACAACTGAACATCCAACAGCCAACAATGACAAAAAACACTACTACACAATGAAAAGCAATGCTCTATCTGTCATTATTTTATTTTAGTGTATTCTATTGTTGATTGTTGAGTACTACCTCTTGTTAAAAGCCACTAGACTTTATTTTTTGCTTGGTTCTTCACAGCTGTTTATTGTCCCATTTGTTGTTATAGTACTATTTCTTGTTGATTGGTGAGTATTGTTTTTATCACCATGTCTTTACCAACAGACTTAGGTGCTTCTTCCACTCCCTGCCTGCCTCACATGACAGTGCTGCCCCCCAACTTCTCTCTGCTGTTGTGGATTGTCCCAGCTCTGATAACTACCAAATCTACAGCCAGTCCCTTTATGACTGCCTCCAACACTTTCTTCCAGTTAATTTTGTACTTCCTTATACCCTTTGTGCCATCCAGTGTTGTTTGATCTTTGCTGCTGGAGAGGATACAATGAGGGTTGGATTAACAATAAAAAATGGTAAGAAAGGTGCTGAGATTCATAAAAAATATATTGAATTAGTCAAAAACTTACCTAGTTCCTGGGTACCTGATGACTTCAAACAAAAACTTGTGAAACCTTGGGAGAGTGGTACAAACATCACAACAGTTGTCACTAGTGTAGTGGCAAGAAAATATGCTGGTATCTACAGGGTAATTAGGGCATATCTTTGTCCTAAACTTCCCACTAAACTTTGCAAGTATGCCCAGTGTTTTGGGTCTTCAAAAGTGTTTTGAGAAATTACGTCTAGAGATTTTTGAAGAGAAAAAAAAGGAGAAGAAGAAGATGTCAAAACAAGCAGAAGAGGGTTGTGAAAAGAGGGGGGAGGAACATATTCCCTTGGAGTGGGAATACCAAGGTGCAATTCCCAAAGCATACCTACTTACCTTGAAAGTGCATAGACTTTAATTACAGCTTGCCAACAATGTTGTAGTAGCAAGCTACAAAAATAATGCAAATTGGTTGTTGCCACCACAAATCAAGAGAGAAGGTGCAATCAAGGCAGCTGTCAAGCACAAAATAAAGGAGACTACCTTTGAAAAGAAAAAGAAGAAGATAGCAGTTGAGTCTAGAGCCAGGTCCTCCTTGGCATTTGAACAACAAGTAGCAACAGAGGGAAGGAAGGCAGAGAGTGCTGAGATAGCTTCTGCCTTGACTACTCTCAGAGAGTTCAAGGACACAATGTTGCCTGGTATGCATCATGAGAGGAATGTTAGGACTCAGCTCTCCAGAATAACTGGACATGGTGAGTTCCAGCAAACCACTGAAGTAAGTAGGCCTGCTGTGCTAATTGATTTACTGGAAGATGAGGATGATGAAAATTTGGATGACATTGATGTAGTGATAGTGAAAAAAAAAGATATTGCAGACAGTAAAAAATCTGTTCTAAAGAAGAACAGCACCACTTACTAAGTGTGAAAATAGGCTTTCTTGAGAGGGACTTGGTCACCTGTTTAGCTATCAAAAGAATGATATGCCTTCCCTTCTGGTTTTCATTTTAACTTTGAAATTCTTATGTAAGGTAATACCATATCCCCTCACTTGATCTCATACTACTAGTAGAGTACTTATGTATAGTCAAATTAGCATAATCGTAAGAAGCCACTATAAATATTGAAGTTATCCTAGAAGTAAAGTACCCTACCCCCTATCTCACTTGATATGATAGTTGGTTCTTGATCTGCTCTAATCAATTCTCAATCTGCTTGTGGTCCTGTGGTACTAGCATTAGTAGCATATATGTTATTATCCAATATAGTAACCTACTTTTAATATACCAAAAACATCTTCAACATCCTTCCTGATGCTCTCCACCATCTTAGACTACTTCTTTGCTTTCTTATTTGTATCAGTCACTGGATATATTAGAAGCTCCCACCATAAATAAACACCATCTACTATTAAATAGGGACCAGCATTTTCTTTTGCAGTTCCATCCAGTTTACAGTTAGTCTGCTACTTAATACGTCTTAACCAGCTACTGCCATTTTTGTGAAGTTGAGTGACATTACTAGTGTTGTATGTGCTTATCATTTCTTGCCCCTGAATGACCAAGAAACACTGCTTGTATGAAATCTCTATTTTTAACTATTACTTGGTATGCCACAAATGGATAACCTTCCTTACCTTTATACTCATGCAGCACACTACAGAGACATTTGTCCCAACCAATGTGTACCATATCATCCATAGATTCAATACAACCAACCAAACCTAATTTGTCAAAGTTGTTATGACCAAAATCAAATTCACTTAGGTTCCTTGGTAAAAATAATGTATTCCTCTTTTATAGAAGACATATTCTAACACCATTTAAGAAAAAATAGCGTGTGTACATTTTCATCAATATTAGAATTGAAACAATAATCAATATGTGAAACTCCTTTAGCAAGAACATACATTACACCCAACACTAGTAGTTCCACTATCTTCACAGGATATTTTGCTGCATCAGTCATACCATCCTTTGTCAACTGTTAATTTCACTAACCGTTCAAATATCTTGAAGTTGACCCTAAATAAACCTTCAAATTTTTTGGTGTCTTTGTGGTGTTAAGTCATTCCTAAGAATGTTTTTCTGATCTTCATTAGAAAAGTTGCTGTACTACAAATGCATACAGGACAATTTGGGAAGCAAATGGCTGTTGCGTGGACAAGCAGATGGACTCCAATGTACCCCCTTTTACTAATATTTTCCTGAATCCTTACTTCTTACTCAATTGCTGGATCTTCTCTCTGGATTAAACTAAGGCCATAATTTACATCACCAAGTGAAAGTCTTCTTTTCTTTTGTGTGTTGTTTGTCTGATTGTTGTATTGTGCTGCTGTTGACACTAGTGGCATAGGGCGAAAGTACCATCTCCACCAATTAGCTTCACAGTATGCATGTATAGGATAGAAAGGTCTATTACCAGGTGCTGAATTTTCATCACTGTCATTGGTGCTGTTGCTATGGGACTGATCTCTGAGGAAAATGAGAGCACAACAAAAATGGAGCAGATGGACATAATATGGGCTTATAACCCATTAAGGTTTAGTACACACTTAGTTAGTACACCACACTCTAACAGATGGTAGGTAATCCTGCCTATCAGCATTACAGAGACCATCCCTATTGGGTGGATATCTAAGCTTGGACAAGCCTCATTGTTTCATGTGTTTCCCCATCCTGTATGTGGGCATGTGCTTGTATTTATTATCTGATACACACAACACCTTCTTTTGAAAGAATCTTCCATCCCTCCATCTTCATCTATAAAAGTATTAGGTGTTTCATTTAAGGATCACTTCCAGAAAGATTTCTAGGATGAGAAATCTGAGCAAGTTGGTCACCATTCTAGCTGATTTTGATACTGTTGAAAATATTTGATGTTAAAAAAAAACAGGACCTGGAAGGTAAAAAAAACTTAATAAAAAATAAAAGGGCTCATCTACTGTTTTCTTCAAATTTTGGATAGCTATTTGAATGTGTTCCTGTGGAGCATTCCCATTGTTCAGAGGCTCTTTTTTTTCCAGACAAAATTGAAATACAAACAGAAGCATAAAAGTGGTTATCTGGGCTACCTTAATCACTTCCTTTCTAAAAAAATTTGTAAACAAAGATTTTAAATCTTAGTACAAATGAAATAACTGGCATTCTTTTTGAGGAGGACCTTTGTTTCAAGGAAAGCTTTGGTACATGTATATTCTGCCATGGAATTGCTCTTTGTTGGTGACATGAATGAATTGATAGATGTGTGCTTATCATGTATTGGTATGTTTGTCTAAACTACTTCCATCCTGCTTCCATTTGTAGTAACACTAGGCCTTTTAATGAGCATCATTGGGGCACTTCCGGAAAAGATTTCTATGATGAGTAATGCTTTGAGTAAGTTGTATTTCTAAATCATGTTATCCTATATCATGCAGTAGTTTAATATCATGAACAGATCTGACCTATGCAACTTGACAGTTTATTTTCAAAAAAAATAGAAACATTGGATCTAATTAGAAATGAAATCAATGGTACTCTCCCAGAAGACATTTACTTGATGGAAGACTTAGGTACATACAGTATATACATTTATCTAGCTAGCGGCAACCAAAGGCCTTTGACTTGTTTTTATCTTCTAATAGTACATTGAATTTTTCTTGTCCGACAATTTCCAATCCTTCCATTTGTAGAAATATTAAATCTCAACACTAACAGCATCCATGGGTCACTTCCAGAAGCAATATCCATGATGAGTAATCTGAGCAGTAAGTCATGATTCTGAATCTTATTCAGTATAGTGCACTTATTATTTCATATCATGTATGATCAACATATTCTGACCTATGGGACATAACCCCTCATTTGAAAACATAGAATTATTAGATCTTTTTGGAAATGGAATATCTTGTACTCTCCCAGAAGACCTTCACTTCATGGAAAGCTTACCTACATATGAATCAAGTATTGTATTCTAATCACTTTACAAGTTTAATACTTGTGTATCTGTATCAAAAAAGTCTTCCCAGTGATGAGAGGTTTTTAAATGTCATGTACGTTTTTATGTTACATATTTAGATTTTTTTTAAATAATGCTATTTATAGAAATATTAGGTCTTGCATGATGCTAACAACATCCATGGGTCACTTCCAGAAATGATGCCCATGATAAGGAGTAATTTGAGTAAGTCACAATTTCAATGTTATCCTATGTAATGCATTGCATTTATTTGACATAATGAATCAGGAATGGATCTGACCTGTGTAATTTTACATCTTTTTTGTAAATAGAGAGACATTGGATCTTTCTAGAAATGGCATCACTGATACTCTTCCAGAAGATATTTACATGCTGATGGAAAGCTTAGGTATGTCTGTTTCTACATTGATGGCATCCATCAACCAAAAAATGCAGTTTAGTTGTTTCCTCTGATTTGTATTATAAATCATGAGCTACTGGAATTTCCATTTTCTTTGTTTCATTGTGCTCTCTAATTACTCACAATATCAATTGTGTGCTTCTGTTGCTGGTAGAATTCATTTTGCTGACTGATAACTCCATCAATGGTACAATCCTGTCTGAGATTGGAAGCCTAACAAACTTAGGTAGTCATAGGATGTCATTGTGTTTGTGTCATTTCCATAATGGATGATTTCTTCTTATAACAGATGTGTACTTTTATTTGCTTATACCACATCAATTAAAACACATACTGTTCATGTCCTGTTTTAGTGGCAAAGTATGGACCCAAAATACAATGTGCAGATCCCGTGACATGTACTTTGTAGAAAACTGTGGCACTCCCTACAATGTAAGGAAAATGTGAATTCAAAAAATAATAATGGTTCCTAGTGAGTACACGGCACCAGTATGTACTGATTTGTTTCATATGTAGTACTAGCAGGATTACAAGTAGTTCCCCCTTTGCAACAGACCAGTACTGCTGTCTGTACCTTTGTAGCATACCAAGTGTTACACTAAAAAAACTATACCTGGTACAGTCAAATAATAATATATTGAATCTCTAAAATGCAAAAATAATTTGATTACAGTTTATGACAACATGGGGATACACTTTGTGGCAAATAGGTTTGGGAGTACCGAGCCTACAGTATCTTTTTGTAAGTAGAAACCATACTCTAAACGTAGGTTTCAGTACAATTGGTACGTATAATTGAAGATACAAGGATTGTACCATTCCTACCGTAAAATGGCGTATGTACATGGATCCGTAGGCCTGGTACTCACAAACCTATTTGCCACGAAAGGTACAGTATATATCATATATCAAGTACAGTTCAGTTACATAGCTGTTCTGTCATACTAGGTAGGTCCTATAGTATTGTAGGTTCCTTGAATTGTAACTGTCTAAGGCGGCCGAATGCGTACCTGATAATGTGAATGATATTCTTTTATACCAGCTACTTAAAGTACCTACTTGTACTTGCTGGTATCATATTCAGTAATACCCATACCCAGGTACCAGGTAATATGCATCATGTAAAATAATAGACTTTAAAAAATGTGCTCTAGTAGGACCAACGTGGTAGATGGTTATCATATTTATCGTACTGTACCATGTTGACTTATTATCGGTTATCGGTATTTATATTATTTTGCAATTACTGTTGTCGGAAGAAGTATACCGGTAAGAATAAGACATGGGACAGATAAAGGTACCAGAAAATGTACTGTAGCTGTACCCGAATGCCCAATAATTGAAAGAAGAGATGATATAAAAATAATACTGTATACAGTATCAAGAATTTTTCTTGGAATAGGTAGCAAAAACGAGGATTATGACTCATGTACCAGGTAATGCTGCATGCATATCTTCAATGTACTGAACCAGGAATGATTTCCGGCGAATTCCGCATGTTCGGAGTTTTTTTTAATTAAAGTTGTTGCAACGGATGGTCAAGTTCTCTCTCATCCAGCAGCAGGCGGACTCGTACTGCCTGGTATTCATGTTGACGACCAAGGACTTTGTAGAGATTGCAGGTACAATTAATTTTACCTGTTCCTAACATTTACGGTACCCCTGTACCAGGTACTGGTACCAGGTACCTGTAGGGAGGAAGGAACATAGCAGCATTTATTTGCAGCACGCACGTGTGACTCTTGGTTTGGAATTACCTGGTACGAGTGGAAATCTCATATTATTTGCTTGCGTTTATTTGAGGGAGGCGTTTGAGTCTTCTCGTGTATGGAGCAATAACATATATCAGATCGCGTGTTGGCGGTGACGAAAACACAAGACACAACATTCCTAAAGCACGATATATATCAAGTAGGAAGGAGTAAGACATTCATCTGGATCCTAAAAAAGCCACCAGATAGTTCACACACAAGATATTTGTGTTCAGACACACCACGTTAGCCAGGAAAAGAGTAAGAAAGACAAAAGTATTTATAAATCATGTCGATGGATGTTCGTCGTCGTTCCGTTGTTATTAATGGGCAACTTGTGAGTGGTGAAGATGTCAACATTGTGTGCAAGCGGAAGGGGCTGTGCCCTTCATGTGGCGAAGTTAAGACTCATCAAAGGAAACGCAAAGGACTTGTTGGCTTTGAAATGACGCCACTAACAGTGAAAAATTACAACGGCGATTATGCAGTTTACAAAGGATATTGTATTCGGCCCTTGTGCTATTCTCTTGATCAAGCAAAGCGTGAACTAGGGGAAGTGACGGCCACAACTAACCCTATGGCATATAATAGAAATGATGGAGCTCCATCGTCCGTTCGATCCAGATCTTCTGCGGGTTCAGACGAGAATTCGGGGAGTCGTGACAATGATAACTCATCGACTTATGGCGGTTCAAGATCTACAAGGGATGCTGGAGCTCCATCGTCCTTTCGATCCAGATCCTCTGTGGATTCAGACGAGATTTCGGGGAGTCGTAGATCACGGAATTCTGGTGGTTCACAAATTCGCAGAGGCGTGGTTCGTGAGGATTCCTTTAATAGTGCATCTATTGCTGATGATTCAACATTATCTTCTCACGACATATCTACCGGCGGACGTAGTAGTGAATTTTCATTTGGCGCATCTTCATCAAGAAGTTTCAACCTGGAACCTAGGCGAGATGGGAAAGGAAATGTAGTCCTAGCTTCTTATGTACCAGGTTCTTCATCCAGATCTATTACATCGGCAGGATCGCATCGTAACTTAGGAGGATCATCCTCTATAGGTTCATTTAGAGATCGAAATCATCATCTGTCAAGAGAAACATCATCTGGTTCATATGATCATTTAAAGATCCTTGCAGGTAGAGCTACGGACTCTGATACATCAACAAGTAGTAACACAACAAAAACTAAAAATCGGGTACAATCTCGACGATACACCGGTGATCACCGACCCGCTAGCGAGCAACATTTATCATCAAACCACCCAAGGCGGTCTTCCTTTACTGGAAATAGTTTTCGGTCACCAGTGCATGATAGTATACAAGAACAACAGAATGAAAGTTTATCAAAGGACAATTCAAAACGCGTTTCCTTCAATGATGACCCACCAGAAACATCTGGTTATGTCGCACCAGTGGATGTAAAAGAAATCAAGCCGGTCATTCGAGAATTAGAAAAATACGCAAAAAGAGGGGACTACAGCTCCCTTGTTGATAAATTATGCAGTGAATGGAATGATGCTGACGTCGTTGAGAAAGCTTTTAAACTGATGAGAAATGGTATCCATGTTCTTGATGATGGCTATGTGTTTTCATCATCTACGTGGGTGAAATATACAATTACTGCCATGGAGAATCAATCGAAACGAGGATACATACAAGCACAAGGCATATTAATGCTCTGGACTCTTTGTACATTATCTCCTCGGTATATGAAGGATGTTTCCAAGGGTTCCTGTGTTGGTGCAGTTGTTGGAATTATGAATCGATATAAAATGGAAGATGATGTTTTGGAATACTCATGTGGATTTCTTGAATGCCTTACCAGTAATGAAAAGGATGGCATGGGGATGAAACACGCTGCTACAAGACAAGCGATTCCTGCACTCGTCAGAACGATACGTGAAAGTAATAATTCTGTTGCCAGGGAGCGGGCTATGCGGGCTATTTACAACTTTTCACAGCAAGATAATACAAACTATACCGGATACTCCCTGGTGGTACAAGTTCAGAACGCAATTGCAGTAGGCGGTCAAGGGATGGCTGCAATCACGAAATTAATTGAAAACGAAAAGACGCAGGAATGGGGAATTTGGCTAGTACAGGGCATATTTTCCTCTAGTGATGGCTCAAGTGGGTTTTTCAGTGGAGAAGACAGTGGCATATTGAATACACTTATTAATTTGACTCATTCTCAAGATGTTAATATCCAGCAGGCAGCATTTGATATGATTTCTGCAAAGGCAATCTCTGCTGGAAAGCAAGGAGATCATTTATCAGAGGAAATTGTGAAGTCTGCTGTCGAAAGTGTTATTGTTGCCATGTCAGTTCATAGATCGAAGCCTGATTTGCAGCTTTCGGCGATTGGTTTATTGTTAAACTTCTGCACTGATTCTCACCAATGTAGCAAGCTTGCACACATGGATGTTGTCCCAGCCCTTCTAGAAGCTCTTCATGTATTCGGAAACAATGCTCATATTCAGGGTGCTGCTTGCTTGGCTCTTTCATATCTTTGCATTCATGACGAGGGAAGCAAGTTAGCTCTGGTGGAAAATAGAGGCGTTGACGAACTTTGCGAAGCATTTCACACTTTTGTAGCGAATGAAGACCAGTCATCATATCCACCGGAGGCTATTGAACAGATAAAGAACGGCGTGTGTGCAGCTCTTACCAGTCTTACAGCAAGCAATGATACGATATCTGCTGTAAAGAAGTCAGGGATTTTTTGGGAAATGGATATTATGACCAAGGAAGGCGATAACTCAGAAATGAGAGTATATGTGCATACAATGTTCCAAAACATACTTGCTTCAACATGGAGACTAGACGAGCAACTTGGCAGTGATTATCAAACAACAATTGATATGGTGATGAAACATCTGAAGACTACGTCACAGGAAAGAGAAGCAAGTCATGTGATTGCGTTATTATTTGATCTCTCTCTGAAGTCAACCACTTCAATGGACAATGTCCTGTCGTCGGACAATGGACGTGCCATGAACATAATTCTAAAAACTATGGAAGCTCACCCTAATTCCGCTGATGTTCAACGGTTTGGCTGTGCCTTGCTGGCAAATATATATGTTCGACTCCACTACGATGGTAAGCTTAATCAGAGAACGTCACTAACATTGGGTACAAAAGCATTCGATATTGAGACACACACGGAAAGAGAAGTGAAAGTCCTTTCTGCAGCTATGAACAATCACAAGGGAAATGCTCAGATTCAAGAATATGGTTGTGATGCATTAGCTAACTTTATCACTGGTGCAAACTCTCCGGAGGACGCAAGTGAAATTGAGGCCACTGCAGAGGTATCACGAGTCTACTGTGGAGTTCTCAAGATAGTTGTTGATGCTCTGTCGATCCACGAAACAAGTCCATTTGTTATCAAAAGTGCTTGTCGTCTCTTCTCAGTTATAGTTTTTCTCGATTGTGGAGATGACTTGAGACGCATGGGCCCCCATGCAACATCAAAACTTCTTGAAACCATGTCTGGATTTCCAAAAGATGAAGAATTGCAGTCACTTGCCTGTAATGTATTCGTAAGTCTAGTTGAAGATGAAGAAAGTGGAAGATTCTTAGGCGAAGAAGATAGCATCCGATCGTTGCTTGCGTGCTTCAAATTCGAAAATGAAAGTCTTTCAGCGAGTGCAGCTGAAATTCTTGTCAAGATTCTCAAAACGAACTTTCTTGCAAGCAATTACTTCATGGAGATTGAGGACTCAATTGAAAGTGTTGTTCTATCCATGATGCGACATTCCCAGTCAGCTC
>WKLE02000452.1:36564-53565 GCA_014885115.2 Asterionellopsis glacialis
CTTATTTTTTTTTGGTAGCAGAGTATTGGACCATTCTTTTTTTTTTGGCAAGTCATATTGCATTGCACTAGTCCTATACCTTTAGGTTTATGCAAAATTTTATATTATCTAGTCATTTGTCGGAGAGCTTCTGCAAAGGATGAAGAAAAGTCTTCCTGAGCAGCAGCAGCAGGAGGAGGAGATTGTGGTGCCACATTCTCCGGAACATTAGCGTCTTCGGATGCCATTACTGGAGGATTACTGTCAACAGCTGCAGTTGATGATGGTGCCTTTGAAGCTGCTGCTGCAGCAGCATAGGCAGCAGCATAGGCATCCACTTCACGAGTTGCTGGAGCACCTCCACCACCACTAGATGCGGAAGTACTAGCGGCAACCACAACTTCAGGAGGTGATGTAGCAGGTTCCTCCTTGACTACAACGGGTGCATCTACAACCTCTGGAGCATTTCTTGCAGTATCAATACCTACAATGGAAGGGGACGACGGATCCTTCTTTGGAGTCTTGCTTGGTGTTTCTGCATAAAGTTCTCCATCTTCTCCAACACTTAACTTGACAGCCTTTGGCATTCCCTTGACTTTACTCTTCTTCTTTTTCGCCGCAGCCACAGCCTCGTCATCACCCTTCTTTGCTTTGCTTTTTGATTTTGCCCCCTTTGGACCTCCTCCTCCTTTGTCGTTTTTCTTTTTGGCAGCAGCAGCCTTTGCATCCTTTTTGGCCTTGATAGCCGCCCTCTTAGCTGCAGCTTTCTTTTCTTCTTCTGCATTTTGGTAGGTATAATAAGCATAGGATGCAGGGTAGGTCGCGGCAACACCGCCTGCTGCTGCGAGTGCGGCCTGAACATTATTAAAGGTAAATGCTTCTACTTGACCATTTTCAGTGGATGTAATGACTCTGTACTTCTTCTCCGCCCAAGATTCTGCCCATAAATTTTCTTGATAGGGTACTATTGTGGCAGGTAACCAATATTGTTGCTCCTCAAGTTGCTGAGGTGATTTGTTGGTATAGATAGCTTTCAGGACATTTCCTAACTCTTCCCTCGGTGGGTCAACTTTAATTTCAGAGTCCTGACGAGAACGAGCAATCGTTGCGATTGCCATGTTTAAATCACCATTGAAAAAATCAAGACAACGCAAGAGGTATTCCGTGTCTACGGTAAGTTCAATCCTTGTGGGCAATGGCTCTGCGGCATTGGCAGGATTGACACCAACCAAAGACGAGGCGGCGGCACCTCCCAGCATACCAGCGCATTGAGCAATAGCTTTTTTACGATCCATCATCCACACCATCTTTCTTGATAATTCAGATTCAGAGGAGATATCGTCACCTGCCCCCGGTGGTGGTGATGAATGATTCTCATTCAATTTGGAAGTATGAGTCCTCTCATTATTATTATTATTATTATTCATATTACTAAATGGGCCTCCTGGGACGTTACCATTGGGGTTCCAAGAGGAGGTACCATCCGGAAGAGTCAAGAAAGACAAGAGACCCACCATCCAGCAGTTCATTGCAACGTTTACCATGATTATATCTTATTTTTCCAATCACCAAAACTGAAATCAGCAACTTATGAAATGCGTGTATCAACTCAGTCTTTTATGCAGATGCTGAATGTCAAGATATCCAAGACCAGAACTGCGATGGCAAACTGATGGCTTTTTTTTTTTAAATGTCTTTCTTTGTGTTGTGTTCTGAAGCGGTACGCATGTGACATGCATCTGAGAGGTGCGATATCGAGATCATGAAAAAGAAGCTTCCATCAGCGACACACGGCGACGAAAACTTCGGATCCTATGACGTCATTCAATCGAAAACCTGTAATAAAAAGAAATCCAAAACTGGGCGATCTTTTGGCACTCCCTTCTGTTCGACTGCGCTTCGGCAACTATGTCAATCCGTTTATTTATCCCGATATATATATGCAGAGGAGTGTTTAAGAAAATTATGGTCCAACAGCTCTCTAGACCTATCCGTAATGATTGAAGCACGAAGTCCAAGACGTCACTCCGTTGATCGATCTCCAATTATGCCACGTTGCTACGCCTGGCAATTCTGTTAGACTGAGCGAGATTAGACGTCCAAATCAATGATGCATGACTTGCGGGATTCAAACATCATCGCAAATACAGAGCGTCCGTGTTTGCCATTCAATCGACACGGGATCGAGACTTGTCTTTTTCTTCCAGAAAGTCTCTCTAGAGCAGACAGAATCCCGACACACTACAAGAGACCACTCAACCTTGTTGACTAGACCTCTATCTCGGTCTTGTTGCGTCCATCGCAAGTCAAGAATTACTCGACAATACAGAAAAAGTGATTTTTAGGAAAGAGTGTTCTCCTTGACAAGACATAGCTGTAAATCATAAAAACACACACACAGAAAGTGAGAGACAGTCAGTACCAGTACCCCAAAAAGAACAAAATAAAAAAACATCATTTTACCAAAAAAAATACTTCTATTATGGTATTCTTAGTACCATTTGTCTGGACGACAGCGGCTACAATAAGTGCCGCTGCTGTGACGACATCATTATTCATGTTTACAACAATGACGCCATCATTGTTACGAATACCATTGTATCAATTACAACCAAAACGAATATTTCATCCAAAGTTTACTTGGCGGCGACAAGCAAAACCAGAACCAAATCGTCAAACGACAATGATGACCGCAGTAAATGGAGGTTTAGAATTTCAAGCAACTATACGAACATTTGTGCAAACTGAAAAAATTGATAATTTTATATTGCATGCTGATATATATGCTGCAACATTTGATATTTTTTATCCAAATTGGAAAGGTATATTATCACATATAGGGAATGTACGTGATTTATCCTTGATGCAAAAAGAAGAAAAGGCCGAAAAAGAAATACAATATTTGTTTGCACAACAAGAATTAGAAACTAAAGGGGGAAGGCTTAACAAGACAAACAATAATATAGAGAAGGGACGTTGGAATACTACATCGCCACCACTACCACCATTGTGGACCATACAACCACGACAATCCTTAGAAATTGATGATGATTTACGTTTAACATTATTGCCACAACTATTTCATTCCTTATCTACCTTGACTAATTTACTGTGGACATTTGTGAAACATCAAGGTAAACTGACCATCCCGACAACAGGTGTTGCACATGTTCGTGCAGGTATTCTACCAGCAACAACAATAGGTGGTTCGACTGCATTTACCATTGGGATTATATGTGAAAATGTAATAGATATATTTCAAACCAAACTCATTGGGAAAGAATGTACGTTACAAGGATTATCACGTGGATGGAATAACTTGCAACATGAACAAGAAAAATTGAAACACCATGTATATCAACAATATTTACAAACGGGTAGCGTTTTTTGAAAATACTACTCTTTACTCATGAGAAAACAAACAATTACAAGAACCACAACAATTGACATATTATGATAGAAAGAAGGACAAAAAGCCTGAGAATAGGAAAGGTACATGTACCTCTCTATCGTGTGTGGTTCTTCTTTTTACTGGCTATAGCGCATTTTTTTAAATATATATTTTAAAATAGACAAATATACATTATTATTTTGGATGAGCTCCAAAGAGGCAAAGATATTTGTCATAGAGCCGGCATGCAATTTCGGACTATCACTTTTGATGAAATGTGATGTCCTAACCTCCTCTCTCTGATCGGGTAATTGCACACACAGAAAAAAATACGTTTTCTCTATTTTCGCAAAGCGAATCTAATTCCCATTATGCGAGAAAAGACTCCGAGAAAAAAAATGATAAAATACAATGAAAGTAACGTTAATACGAAGGATTTCAACCTTGATTGAGAATGAATGTACTTGTTGCGAGTTACCATACTTGGAATTATTGGAAATTGCAGTGCAGTATTTTGGAATATGAAAAAGATCTTTGGATAGTTCGTCTTGCTCATGGGTCTGACAGTGCTTTTGGTAGAGAGTCATAGATGGAACACCAGAGCAAACTTTTTGTAACAGGTATTAGATGGAAGGCAATAGGAATATCACGTGAAAAAGTGTGTTCGTGTGTCATCCACTCAGTAAAGCGCGTACAAATATATACGAATGAAGGTGATATGTCATCGACCTCAAAATATACATGGCATTCAATACTACGCCAGGATCTTAAAAATATAGTACTGGACGACCTTCCATTCTTTACCAAAATATAGATTGTCACTAAAACACCATTTAACGAATTGCCGCTCTTAAAGAGATATACTTCAGAGCTTGGTTTGCAAAATCCTCATACTGTGTACATGAATAATAATTTTGTCCACTCTAGAGAAGGTACTTTGACTTTTCTTCATTGTTGCATATCTTTTGATTTTCATACTATTGTGGTCGTGCTTGTTGTTCTTGTTGTTCTCGTAATTTTCGTTGTTCACGTTTTATCCGTAATCGTTCCTTGTCACGTTCTACACCGGCTCTCATCGTCTCCCTATCACGAACTTGTGAATAATGACTATAAATAATAGCGCCTAATGTCGCACTCATGGTAATTCCCACAACTATTGCTGCGCCACCACGAGGAAGCATACTTCGTATTGACATGATGATTGCAGTATTATTGTTTCTCCTGTTGAGATTTTGCGGCGTCTCTATATATCTTCCTAATATGTATTCTCTATTCTTTGTTCTCTACAATACTTTCATATCCTGGCTGGTCACTGAGATTGACATCCAGAATCTTTTTCTGGATCTCCGCTCACTGCTCACTTCGCCGACTTGATGGCCGCTCTCTTGCACATTGTGGGACACTTAGGCTGGTTCTGTGTGTGATGAGTGATGATCCCCGACCACATCATCATCGTGACACAGACAGACGTTTAAAAATGATGAGAGAAAAAAGTCGACAAAAATTACTCCTTTCAAGGAGTGCTTCCTGATTTTTCAAAAGAATAACATCAAGATTCAAGATGTCATTCTCATGACTCGATTGTGCTTGTTACTTACTACTTAAAACGCTATCATCCCATATTTTTCTTTCAAAAAATGTCTCTCCATCTCGATCACTGACCAATAATCCATCATTTGTTGAAGACGCAATATAGTTGTTGCACCAAAACCTCAGGCAGCTAGGACTGCAACCGGATGACCTGATTCATCTCTTTGGGGTATGGTCATTCATCTGAGTATCCATCATCAACAACATTTTTGATGATAAATGTCAATGAAAATCTATCACTCTTGTAATAATAAAAATAATATATTGATAATAATTGAAGATTTCATGTACAATACTAATTTTGAAGATACTTTGTTTATTTCAAGTGTTGCAAAATGACGTCAAAAACTACAAGATGATGACCTTTTGTTTACTAAAGGAACAAGTCATTGGAAACAAAATGATTATAACATTGATAACACTTTTAAAGATGAAGGTGGTGATGATTTTCTAATTCAAGCACACCAGTGAGTGTTCTACATGGAAACAAAGTATCCTAATGCCATAAAAGATTTGGGCTTTGTGTGGGTGAGTCCTTAAGCAAACAAACAAAAAAGACATTAAATTTCTCCTAAATGTCCTGTTTGTCATTTGTAATAACGTTGCTGCAAAATCTGTACAATTTTTCATTATCTCTTCATTCCTAATATTGTTTAACTGCATTTCTTGTATTCTGTTTCTTTTGTCCTCTTTTCAATATCCGCCCTTCTGCACCATTCTTTCATTATAATTCTTGTTGCAACTTTGTCCTCTTGTTAAAGATCTATGAAATCCTGACTGTCATTTGTTTTCATCCATCCTTCTCCCTTTGGGTTCTTTTTTAAATCCTCTTTTTTAATCTTTTTGTTGTAAGACCCTGAGTCTTTTGAAGTTTTCTCTCCACACTTGCCACCCATCTTACGGTCCTCTTACTTCTTGCTGTTCTTGTTCTTTCTTTTCAGGTATACCATGATGCCATTTTTGATCTTCAAACTTGACCCACTTCTCGTAGACACTCCAGGCTTCATCTTGAAAAGTCATGAATTTCATCCCCTCTAAGGGATGTTGTCTTGGAATTTTTTTTCTCTTCTTAAAGTGGTTTCTAAATTTCTCACCTGCCCAGACATCCTTACTAAAAGTATATGTTGCGATGCCCTCCTGCATCCTTAACATTGTGTGGTACGGTACTCTTCAAGGGACAAGTCCAAGCAGTTGTTCTGTATTTCCTTGAATATGATCTTTCCTCAAGAACTTTTATTTCTTTTTCCAATCTTTTTGTGTCTCCTTCCAAGACATACACTTTGTCACATAATTTAACAAGTTTGGCTTCCTGCAACATGGACAAATGCTTTACACTTACCAGTTGGCATTGTTCACTGAGAAGTGTGCTAATCTCCTCCTTGGAATTCTTGGTGAATTCCAAATCAAGATTTTTCACAGGTAAAGCAAGCATCTTCTTGTTTGAAATTGCAGCTGGCTTTTTGTCCTCACTTGGTGGATGATAGCAATGGCTGAGACTCATCAAGTGTTTCTTCTTCTTTGGAGTCATCAAAATTATTGCTCTTCCTAGTGGCTGACATGATGGTCCTTGCAATATATTACCTTCAGAGTAGTGGTATGACTATAAATTCGAGCATTTGTGGAAGAGTCGATTCTGGTTGCAAGAGTATGAAATACCAAAAAAAAGGATAAAAGGTAAACTCGTCTGTGTAACTGTTTGATTCATTTATTTCTTATTATATGTGTATAAAATACTGCAATACAATCCTTGGTTTTCGTACCTTTTTTGTTTTGTTTTGTGCTTGATTTCTTGATACGGTTGCAGAATGATTGTATTATTCAACAGTTCCATCTGTTTCATGTTGAATAAAAAAACTACTTATACTCCCTACCTGCCGCCTAGCCTCCAACAACAATGAGACAACTCATAAAACGTGTGTGTATCAGAATCTACTGATATATATACATATGGTATTATGATGTGCATATTACAATCCAGCATCCTTTTTAAGTTTTTCTAATTCATCATCCAAAGCACTACCACCACTACTACTGCTACTGGATGACTTTTTCGAAGAGGAATCACCCTTGGTGTCGTCCTCTTTTCCAGCATTCAACAAACCCTTCATTTTTTGTAATTCAGCATCTACCGAATTGCCTGCTTCCAACATTTTGAATTGCTCTTCAATACTTGATTCCGCCGATCCAGGTAAGGCCATTCCACCTACAGCACCCATTTCCGCCGACACTTCTGCCGCTGCCTCCAAGGCTTCTACCTTTTCTTCCATACGAGTAAAGGCATCCATGGATGTTTTCCCCGTCACACCACCCAACATATCATTGACCTTTTGTGTCGATTGAGCTGTACGTGCACGTGCCACCATTTGTTCTTTCTTACTTTTGGCTTCTAATATTTTGGCTTCCAACATTTGCATACCCTCGTATAATTTATCTACCGAGGCAGCCTGCATATCAATTTGATCTTGTAAATTTTGGGACGTATCTGTTTGTTGTTGACGACGTGACAATGCCTCACGAGCCAATTCTTCGTTGCCCTTTTGCAATGCCAATTGAGCACGATTGTACCAATCATCTGCCAAGGCATCTGCCTGTTCTTTTTGCTTTAATAATCGACGTTGTGTTGCCGTGATTTCAGCATAGGATTGACGAACTTTGACTAAATCACTCTATAATTGAAAGGTGATATTTATTATTTTATAATGAAAGATAGATAGAAAGAGAAAGGAGGATAACCTGTTAGAAAGGTTTTTCTTTTTGTGCAAAAGTCTAGAAATACAGACAGTATTGTAACTAACTGTATTCGTACACAACACACATACATACCTGCATATCTTCCAATGCTTGACTCATAATTTTTTCAGGATCTTCCAAGTTTTTGAGAACATTATTGATGTTTGATTTAGCGACACGTGTGAATCGATCAAATAAATTCATGGAAAGAGTCGTTGTTGTTGTCGAGGCAGCAGGAGGAGGTGTCATTAAGGTACGACCAACAAAAGCGGATGAAGGAGCAAAAGCTTCACTGGTGAAAGCACCCATGGCAACCACAACTAATGCAGCAAAGGAAAAACGAGTCATGATGATAATGATAATGCTTGTTTGACTACAATGTGTTTTCTCAATTTTGTTCAGTCAATGGTGTGTGACTGGTCTGACTCTGTCGCTCTCTAGCTGTCAAGAATGCAAAAATTGGTTGAGCTGGAACCTTGGTGAAGAATACGATAGATCTCGCTTTCTGTCCACAGTTCGTTTGGAACGACAAGATCCATGTATAAAATAGAAGGGGAAGAACTCGCACTGGAAGACACGCTCAACGCGAGGGGACTTGCTGGAACATGCTGTAGTTTTTTGTTCTGACGTCCGCCGTCTGATTTGCTTCGCCAGAGTTGAGGGACAAAATTACCGCTGATCCAATCAAAAGTGCCACGTATGTTCTCTCCCTTGGATGTCAATCTTTAGCTATATTAGATATATTGCTGGAACGACAACAATAATGCTTACGTCAGATTTACGTGTAAGGATCTGGTCCGGTAGGTTATTTCATTCATCTGCAGGCAGATAGACATGTTGCAACAAAAATGAGAAAGCCACGTCACTTTTGAACACAAGAAAGTAGTGGGAGGTTCTCTTCTTTTTTCAGAAAAAAAACTGGAGACCGAAGCTTTCTCGATATATCCAAAAGGGATCCACCGATACCTATTCTGGTCGTACTGTACTTTCTCGTTTCCAGAGAGATTGGACGTCGACATTTTATTTTTTTTTACTCTTCTCTCTCCTTGAAGTACAGCAGACTCTCGAAATCTCGACTTTCATACAAACTTGACGACAGAACACTACAGAATTTCTTTGTCTTGTGTGTATGCTATCCTTTCTATCGTAGACAAGAATAAATAAGCAAGGAACTCATCATCCGTGGATTTTTTGTTGAAAAAAAAAAAAAATGTCTTTCCGCAACACCAACAACAATGACAGAATAATGCGATCCATGCAACAAGTGTCAGTCTTGGGACTTTTCCTTACCTCCATGGCAAGTATGTCGTCATCATCATCATCATCTCCTTTAATAGGATTTGTTGCAGCATTTACAACCACGACGACACCAACATTCTCATCGACATCATGTCGTCGTCGTCGTAATCGTCATATGAGTCTTGATCGTCAATCTACTACATTTTTACATCAACAATCACGAAAGAATGAATGGCAAGATTCAGATAATGATGCCAATAAATGGAGAAGTATGGATGATCCAGATTTGTCCAAAGCAGATACTGTTGCCGATGATTGGCAAGCTATATTACAACAAAAACAAGATGGTTCCTATTGGTCCACCTTTGAATCTGTCAATGATGGCGATGATGATACATCAACAGCAAAATTGGATGGTGAAACTATGAGTGACGACTCTACAGAAGAAGAAAAAGAAGAAGTCGATGCAGAAGCATGGTTAGATACACTCGCAGCCTTGGGTGCGGAAGAAATTGAATTTAACTTAAAGGAAGCAGACCGTGCCGATAAGGCACGTCAAATGGAGGAATGGGGATTTGATAAACAAACCATTCAAAATACCCTGGAGGTGGCTGTCGATGCAACATTAGAATCCGCAGATGAAACCATGGTTCAATTTGAACAAGAAGCCTATTATGACGAAGATGACATTGACTATACGACGGTCGAAAGTCATACCCAAGTTGAATTGGACCCCGATACCAATGAACCCATCCGTACTCAAATGGTCTACGTCGATGAACACACGTGTATCGGATGTACACATTGTGCCACGATTGCTCAATCGACATTCTTTATGGAAGATGATTATGGACGTGCACGTGTCTTTAGTCAATGGGGCGATGACGATGAAACTATCCAAATTGCCATTGAAACATGTCCTGTCGATTGCATACATTACGTCCCGTTCGAAGAATTGAAACGATTAGAAATTGATCGTCGTGGACAAACCATTAATTTCAAAGCACGATTGGTAAGTCAAGGTGAAGTTGGTACAGGTTTGTCACATCGTGTAGGGGGTGCGAATGCATATTCGGCACCCCAAGTAATTAGTGGCAATATGGGTTCACGATGCAATAATTGTCCATCACGTGGATGTAAAAATTGTCCCATGTATGGCGTAGGTAAAAATCCAGAATTTGAACGGAGAGAAAAGGAACGGAAAGCAAAAGCAGAACGTAGACGTTTGGAAAAAGAACGTGCCTCTCAAAATAAAAGTGCGGATTTGTAAAATAATACCCAACACAAACTCACACGGATAAACTTGATGGGAAACATACAGTCAAACATGAAAAATAAACTAAAGAAATCAAATCAAATGCAACAGCATGCGTTGTGTCCACCCCAACCGTTGGAACTTACTTTTAAAATACACAAGAACAATGTGATGCGAGAAAGCATGAATCTTTTGTGTATGTAGAGGTGTGCACTTTTGTATTCAATTTTACTGTAGCGTACCCGAGATAGATGAAAGAAACAAACGTGTGTTGTATCATTTGGCTTTAAGCATTGAAAAAGAAATTTTGGTATGGTCAACAGTGTCCATTACACTGTAAAACTCTATATTTTAGTAAAAATTTGGAGATTGCATCATTCGTGTGTTCATGATGTACAGATTTTAAAAGCTGCATGACGATCAATCTATAAAAAGAAAAGATCTAGTTTGAATGCGAAAAGGTCTGAGCAAAATCTCTCGGTGATACTGTATTGTAAATGCTTCTGGGGTGTGTGAGACACAGAGTCAGATACAGTATTAGACAGAGACAGAATATGAGAATTTTGTGTTTTCACTGCACTCTCTTGTGCTCTCTCTATTTTCTGCATTCTTGGAATATCAGGGACATTCTCCTGGTTTTTCTCTCTAGAGACTGGATCCGGAATTTGGATGATGGTTCATCAAAATACAGGTACAGTACCTGCACATATTTACGAAACTCCACCAGAGAACCACTCCTACATACTTGCATTGAAGTTATAGATGATATGCTCTAGAGAGATAATGTCACAACAACATGGTTAAAATTGTGAATGTAGTCGTTTCATGAAGAGTACCCAGTAAGTACCGGTGCGGTACCTTTACGAATTCTTTGTATTGTTCCTACTTTTGGTAGGTCCTAAAAACCACTTTCGGACGGTTTTTACGACCAAGAGTTTACTGTTCGGTATAGTACTCTGGTTTTAGTTCTCGAATGATATCATCAAAATCATCCGAATGATACCATCAAAATCATCCAGCACCTTCAGGAAGGCATAGTAGATATAGCTAGCTTCTACCAAAAAAATTTTTACATATTCTATATATATAATGTACGACAATTAGCTTTTTCATTGAAGGTCCATATCTTACTGTATTTAACGAAACTTGATGAAATTAAAAAAATATTCGTATATGTGAGATATCCAATCAACAACTCCCTTCAAGCTCATGTCAGACATTTTACCGTTGTATTTTACAAATTTATATCTCGTAATCCTACAGTATTCATGTTACGAAAGTTACAGGAACTGTTCCCGAACATTCCGCGATTTCCTGCATCACTCTAGGAAATGAAGAAAAAGGATCGTTCCTTTGAGAACTCGCCGGGCGTGTTCTTGGAACAACTTCTGGAGTCACGAGTTCCCAGCTAAAGAGAGTATGGTATTTCTAGTCTTTTTCCGAGATGTTAGTCACGTACCTGTTGGTCGCTTTCGATGGATAGGGCCTAACGGCACCAATTCATAATATTATTATCTAGAAGAACGTTTGGAAAAAAACTCTCTACATGCAGTTGCTGTTGATACATATAAATTATAAATTATTAGTTCTAAAGTTATAAGACAGCACATCCGTTTTCTCATGCCGGGCGTGCAAGGTATAAATTCTGAAGAGTCTCCAAATTGAATGTCCCCATTTGAATTTTGAAAGAAAAGGACAGTCAGGGAGTCCCATTTTCGTCCAACAATGGAGGGGGGAGGTCAAAATTTTGACAATCTCTGCAAATTTGTCCAACACCACTTTCTTTGGACCACTCGGTGGGTCCACAGATCTTACAGAAATGGTTAGAGCAAGAGTCGCAATACTTAATTTCCTGGTCACAGTTCTCACACTCAATTTTGGAACAATCTACGCAAGATCTACTACAATTCTTGCAACACGTTTCTCCACATGTTACACAACATGATCCCCCGCAGTCTTCACATATAGATGTTCCACATGTATCACAATATATTATATTCTGACATGATTTGCAAAAGTTAGTATTGCAAGATTCGCAATACGAAACTTTGCCACATTCATTACATGAGTATTGACCACAACCCCTACATTTAAAATTACCACAATCGTCACATGATAATTTTCCACAAAAGGTACAATTTGCCAAAGGATTGCAATAGTCACAGCATGTCCGTAGGCATTGCTCGCATTCACGTGTGTCATGACAATTGCTGCAATGTGCTAATCCGTATGGCTTGCAGTAATAACCTGAGCATTTTCGCAGTGTTACTTTACAAGATTCCCTATTTTGTCGGCAAAAGTGTTGATTGCATGTAGCGCAACGCAAGGCTATGAGTTGTGTATTCATTCCCAAGTCTCCCTCCGACACCACAGGGGCATTGCAAGAGGTACAGGGTATCTTTTGATCATAGGCTTTCTGTATATTTGATCCCTGTAAATCGACTAAAAAATTATCTATGTTCTTGTCGAAAAAGACTGATAGGTAATCTCCGGTGTTTTGTGCACGAAATTTCACATCATACAAGTTGAAAGGTGTTATGGTCTTGAGGACCTCTAGGAAATCTTCGTTCACAAGGCCAGTAGGTCCAGGCTGATTCTTGTGTTCCTTCCCAACTCTCAAATCAATCCTTTCGAGGACTCGTGAATGCTCTAATGGACGGAGGCAAAACCCACGCTTAATGTTTTCACAACCACATAGAGAAAGAACTCTTGTTACTTTTTTAGCATTGACTCGTTGAAGTAATCTCCAAAGCGACAAATCATCAATCTTCACTCTGCATGACTTGGGAGCATTTTCAAAGTCGATTTCTTGCCAAAGTAAAAAACACTCGCCAAAGACAACCGATTGCAATGTTGTACTGCAACTTGCCACTTGGATACGGCTAGGAAGATCTAAAAACAACAAGGCTCTTGTTATAATCTCGTACGGGAGTTGCTCGATGGAGGAATTAGAAACAGAGCAACTTATCGCACCATCGCCACTGTCGGTTGCAGCGGTTGCAGCCTTCATCGTACTTGATGTCAAAAGTATTCAACTCGTGATCGCTCTACATGCGAAAATAAACAAGAGAGATTGAAAGAGCGATTTCTTCGTTCCGTTGTTTGCATGAGGGTACCTTATTGGCGGTGAGGTATTCGTTTATTACGTGAACGTTCTACAGCATCGTGCGCTGCGATTCGAAATCCGTATTTAAGAGCCAGCATGAAGGGCAGTAGGTTGACCTCACAATTTAAATTCTCCTCATACACATTATTGTTAATACAATATTCAAGATGGAATATAAAGTATTGAAGTGAAGCAAGTTCTTGGATCGTTCCCTGAAAATTCTTGAGCGAATAGGAATTAGATTGTTCGTGAAATAGATTTCGCAGAACGTTCAATGCGCCTGTCCATTTCTACTTCACGGAAAGTAGAATGATCGACAAAAACAAAAATATGTACTCCGGTAGTACATAGACACCAGTACCCACAGTAACTGCACTGACTTTACCGACGCTGCTCTGGCTCAAGTTTACTCGTACCCGGTGTACCTGGTACAGGTACAACGTAAAGGTAACGTAGAATATCATATGTACCGTACTTACCTGGTGCACTCAGTCATTCAATGTCGGATGACTTGTGGGTTCCCAGAATAGAACATTATTCGCCAAGTCCTATTAAATAACACGTACCTTACTGTTGTAGGCCTGCCTGGTAAAAGAATACCTACCGGTACCTGGGTAATCATACATTCATGTGATTGTGGTAACTGTACGTACAGGTACAGGCACTCCCATAGTAAAAAATTAGTATCAGTAACAGTGGTTAACGGTACTGCGTACATATCAGGTACTGTACACGCAAAGCGCGCCAACTGGGAAAACAAATTACTGTACTCCTGCAAGATACCGTCTGTATGTTTTGCAAGACCTCCTCCTTTGGTCACCCGATGTGACAAATGACAATGGCAAAGCAATCAGTAATTTTCGAATATCTCTTTGATTCCTTAATATCCGTCTTTGTAACTTCAGGCTTTGCTATCATAGCATCCGTACGATAGAAAGGTAATTCGAATGCCACAGTCAGTGGTAGATATCCAAAGCGTTGATTACAGTTGATCATCGTCCGCAGTGAATTCGTGAATTTACGATAACCTGCTAAACAGAGAACAGACTCCATGAAGATTGAATGAATGATTTTCAAACCTTGCCACCCGACGGCGTTATCTATTGAGGGTCATGATGGAGACAAACTAAAAAAAATGATGATCATTGAAAGGAGAACCCCGTGCCCAAATTTTGTGTCGGTTCTGGAAAAACGAATAAAAAAATGCACCGGCGGTGCAGGTTGGTCGTAGAATGATCGCCAAACAGAATTGAATGTCTACGTGTCCTATAGTCTACCTTAGTACTCGTGTAATAGTTCTAATTAGCGGATTAAGTGATGATTCTCTCCCTCACTCTCTCAGCAAAAAGAAGAATCGCCCAGAAAACTGTAAGTTATCTCTCTAGAAGACAGTTCTAAGACAAGTTGTGACCTCTGGAAACGGTGGTGGACAGCAAGTGTTCCAGAAAATGCTTTGGGAAGGTTCCCGGAAGGTTTTTGGCCAATTGGGGTCTTTATTCCTTTTCGCCAATTTTCGAGAAGCCGATACTGAGTACAGTACATGTACCCGAAGTACCAGACATTGCATAAACAAGTACTGTATGTACATCTCCTGTACCTGGATACCAGGTACCGGTACAAGCTAGAACCTACCCTGGTACCTTTGGGAAGGTTCCCGGAAGGTTTTTGGCCAATTGGGGGTCTTTATTCCTTTTCGCCAATTTTCGAGAAGCCGATACTGAGTACAGTACATGTACCCGAAGTACCAGGCATTGCATAAACAAGTACCTGGGTACTGTATGTACATCTCCTGTACCTGGATACCCAGGTACCGGTACCAGGTACAAGCTAGAACCTACCCTGGTACCAGGTATAGGTAGGACCCGAATAGGTACCGTCACAGGTACACAAGGTACCAGGTACGGTACATACCAGGTAATAAATTTGTGCTCTAGGAGGAAGTCCTTCTACTTCGTACCAGGTACCAGGAATCTATCGGTAGTTCTAAATACCACGTTACCAATCTGGTAGGACTAATTAATCCTACGGCTACCTTTATTCTTCGGTAGACTAGTGTAGAGATGTTCCACTGTACCAGGTACAGGTACATTTGTAAAATAAATGGCACGGGACGACGAATTACCCGGTGGTACATGAAAGCAAGAGACTACATTTTTGAAGTGTGAAAAAATCTGATTACAACACAAAAAATAGTCCTCTGAACGAAAAACAGAGAAGACATTAGAAACCAAAATTTCAAAAATTGGTCGAAAACACCAGCACTTGAAAAAGATCTGTTAGAAGCTTCTCACAATGATGATAGTATCAAAATCAACAGCATTCCCCTGATAGCCAAAAATCAATCAATTACCAAAAAGTTAAAAAAGTTAAATATCCTCGCTTCCCGAACAACGAAAAGTTTGCCCTGCAGGTAGTCCACTGTAACCCTCTTCTTCCCCTTCCGTTTATTTCCCGGGAAAAGCGGAGAAGACTCGACAAGAAACACCAAAGAAAAAAAGGTACAAAACAAGCATCTTGACATAAGAATAATAAAGCATAAAGGGAATTTCTCGACAACAGAGTTCTTATTCTTAATTCTTCGAAATACAGTCAGTACAATACACCAGGACACATAAAAGTATGAATCTCACCCGCTTTATTTTACAGTAGACCTTATATGAAAGGCAAGTTTATCATGACCAGCATGGACTTCGTTCAAATACAATATAACTAACTGACTCCAGCGCATGCGCCCTATCAAGGTCCTCGTCAATGCTAAGATATAAAGATGATGAAGTCACTGGTTCTGATCCATGCAAAACTACCCAACCTCCGTCGGATCCATTCATTGAAGACATGGACGCAATTGCAATATATGGATTAAATGCTGAATCAGGATGATTAAGTGTATAGGACGTGCGTCCGTTAATTACACCATCGATAGTCGCCATTCCTCGTTTAGCTATGAAGCTGCTACGATCGACAATACCGCTAGTTTCAGATTCAACCACAATCACACCTATTTTTTCAGCAATGTTACTATTAATACAATCACCGTTAGAACCTCCGCACTGTTTGCCAACAAATATATCGCCATTAGTATTTGGCAATGCCCAGAAGGTCGACCATACAGTGTTGTCATTTCTAGTCATAACCTGTCCAAGGATTGCAGGTGTATTAAACCTACTACTGACTGATGAATCCAACTGTTGCATATTGGCAGTTGACCAATTCCACTTGTTATTTGATGATGTCAAGTCAACTGTTAATGCCGACATCTTAATGCCAGAAGAATCTTCATAATTACCTTTCTCGACTACCATATAATGAACCGTTCTGCCGGGGAACGAATTTCGCGCCGAATTTGTCGGATCAAAAAGTCGAAGCTCGAAGGAATTGCTCTGTGCATTTTGGACTAGAACAATAGCCCGATCATCAGATGAACCAGGAAGATCAGGAGTTGCGACTACAACCATGTTTTCATAAAAAAATGGTAAAGTTATTGTTTTAAAGCCAGTTTCATCGGATAAATCAACCTTGTCAAAAATGAGTTTCATTCCTGAATCTGAACACATAGAGGGTGCAACAGAGGGTCTTGCAGATGGAAGAGATGAAGGTACAAAGGAAGGTGAAGATGAAGGATTATCTGATGGAGATACCGATGGTTCCAGAGATGGGGTCGTGGAAGGATTTGATGATAGTGATGGCTTAGATGATGGAACCAATGATGGT
>WKLE02000453.1:6208-49425 GCA_014885115.2 Asterionellopsis glacialis
GATTTGTTAACTTTTACAATCACTAAATTATTATAGATATCTTCCGTGGAAGAACTCAAAACCTACTATTATAACATTTCTTCTATTTGAACTTCTCTAGATATGGGTACAATATAGACATGAGTGGATCAATAGCACATAAGCAAGCACCAAAATGTGGACGATGCAATGTGTATCAAAATTGAATTTTTCCGCACAGAGAGACTCGGTAGCATATGCCACAAATATAATTGGAAAGAAAAAACGCAACAGATTTAGCTTCCATCTTGTAAAGCTTGAAGTCGCGTCTTTCTTGGCTTGCTTCAAGATGGGGTCCATTGCAATTGAACAATAGACAAAGACATACCCATTAAAAAGAAACCGATTGATGGCACTTGGTGCTCCCACGAAATAAAGCAAGAAAGGTATCGTTGCAAGACATGCAAATCGAGCTTTTACCTTCATAGTCAAACTTTTCTGTGTAGAACTACAGGAAACGTGGTCGATTAGCCCTCTAACATGCCAATACAGAATGAATGACCCAACCACGGAAAAGTAGCAGCAGTAAAATGGATGAGGTCCATCTTTCCCCGCAGATTCCTCTGCTCCAACAGCATGAAAGTGCGTAGCAACTATACCGAAAGCAATCTCTCCAAAATAACTCATCTTGAGAGGTTTTGACACCATATCCCACTCGTTCTTTTTCACCATGTGATAGGCAATAACTACAACAGAAAAGGCATCCGAGTATGTATCCAAGAAGTGGCTCACACCTGAGCTCTGAAGTAAAAGTTTATCTTGGAGCTCAATTTGAGGGTCGATCACAGCTATCCAAATAATTGAAAGTAGCACGCAGAACGATGCCAAGATGTCGTTCTCCTTCATTGAGTAAAAGGAGCGATTGTATGCATGATCATCGTTAACCATTTCTTTAGAAATCATGATTGTTTGGCCGTTCGTTGAAATGTATGATGAGCCGGGAAACTTGGGTAAATATGATCAGAAAATAATGTGAAAATCTTACACATTTTTGGTGAAATAATTTCAACATAACAATTGCTATCCCAAGCATCCCACCCACATCTTTCTTCGTTTATTTTCATACTTTAAAATAGATGCAGCCATCTGGGTCTTCTTCAAGTACCGGTAGGACTAGAGTCCATATCTTTCGATCTGCCACTTCCATTTTTTATCCCATTCTTCTTAAGTCTTTTCTTATATTTTTATAAAAAAGGTCATATTTCAAGGTCTATTTCATGAAACGCGAAATTTCACGAAATGGCAGTACCAGGCTCTACGGCAATGTGGTTCGCATTTGATTCGCGATTTCGCGAAATGAATTTTATGGCGCCCATAGAGATCTGCGCAAGTCGCAAATCCGCAGAAAAATATGTCACTACGATGTCATCATTATGACGTCATCAAAAAAATGAGCCAATCGGAGGTCATAAAATTTCACGACGGATGGAGATGTACTAAAACTAAGTCCCGTAAAAATCTATATATATTGATAATTTAAATATTCATTCATATATATGCAAAAAGAAAAGTATTTGTTGTGTCGCACCAAGGTCGCACAAGTATCATTGGATAGTAAACGATACATATGACCTTGAGGTGTCAGACGGGGAAATAATCTTACCGCATATTATTTAAAAGTTAACTAATTTCAACATCGCAACTACTATCCCAATGACCTCACATCTTTCTTCTCCCTACCAGGTATTATTATGGACATGCACACAAAACAAATGTCTGTCACACCAAGATCGTATCTGTGTCGCATAAAATATTTCTCTCGGGGGTACAAGATTGATATCTGAAAAATACAGCTGCTGTCCCAACGACTCAGGTACCTGTACCGTGATTGAACTTTCTAGTTTTTTCAGGCTTCTCATCACGCTTGATCAAAAACAAGTATTCTTGGATTAAGGGTGCTACAATTATGTTGTAGTGAAACAAAGGCAATTAGTAGCTGTTGTCCTATTTGAAGTCTCACATGCTTTGAAGTCTAATGTACCATCCAGGCATAATAATTGAACTTTCTGGTTCTTCGTAAGTGTATGTCGTACCGTGGGCAAGAGCCATAAGTGTTTCTGGCATCATACAAACAGGGCACACAAAAATAGGGGAACAAAATACTATAGAATGTTTCTGCAGTACAAACCAAACACGATTTGTCGGTCTTGTCTGTATCTTTTATTCCCCCTAACCATAATATTATGGATGTGCCACGCATCACGGGAGTACAACTTATTTAAAGTAGTAAGATGCGAAAACAGAAAGTCCTAAACAGCCTCTAATCTTCTGTTCTGTGCGTGCATGATTCTGCTTTTGTAAAACTGTGTGAAAAGTCGATGCATATGAATGTAGAGTTTTAATAATTAATAAAGGAAGATTTTTCGTTGTACATTATTGAAATGTCTCAGGTTCCATTTTTTTTAAGTACGGAACCATCCAAGCAAACCTTTACTTTCCTTACTTTTCTTTTCAGTCTCCAAGGTACTGATATGACTGTCCAACTCTTCATAGGGGAAATCAGGCATATGCTTTCCAGCAATATCAAAGAAAACAGGTTTACACGTGAGAGGAATTGGACCAATAGGTGGATTCAATGTAGTGTCCACAATACTCCTTCCAGGTCCTACACCGGCATCTATATCATCCAATCGTTCCATCAAACTACGATTCGTGTTCTTGGGAAGTGGTGCACCAATCTTATTTAAATAGGTTGTTGCCTCCACACGGATCATGGCAATAGCAATGTCATTTGCAAAGTCTTCCAAGGCTTCCAAATAATCATCTGCATGATCCATATCTTCACAGGCAGCAATTTCTTCGATAGCTCGTGAACGTAACAACTCTGCTTGTTTCAATAAGGACTTGGATTCCTTCACTTTATCCAAACTATAGTACAATCTTGCTGCGTAGTAACAGCGGTACGAACGAATACGCAATACGTTGGCATTGGCATCCAACACAAAATCATCTTCTACAGCAGCAGTTGGATCATCATCGCTACCCATCCCACCGGGTAGGGTACAAACTGCACGTGCATCTTGAAGGAGTGCATCATACAAGTGCGCAATTTCTTCAATGCGTTTATCATTAAAGGCACCACCACCATCGTGGTTCTTTTCTTCCTCACGTAACGTATTGACCATATCTTCATTGCGATTCATTAATAATTTGAGTTTTTCAAATTTGACATACCCCAATAAACTTTCCATTTCAAAACGTTTTGCATTCACAGCTGGACCGGACTTCATACCTTGATATTTCTTTAAATCGGCCGTTACAATACCAATAGCATCATCATAACTTGTTAACAAAGCCAAGAATTTATCATCTTTCTCCTCATCCTTGGTAGTAGTACTGGAGGAGGATGCAAAGTTAGCTACAAGTCCTTCCACCTTTAAAAGTAATACTCTTAAATTTTTATTTTCAATTGCAATATCATGACCACGGAAATGAATATCACCTGTAGTCGTAGTAGTGCCAGCAGCAGAAGTTGTCGTCGTTGTTTCTTCTTCCAATAATTCTGGTGGAACCTCCACAGTTTCACCTAGACTTTGAAGTTCATATTGGCAATACCTCAATAAAGGTTTCAAGACATTATCAGCACGTGCAGTAAACAAATCACGAAGTTCAAGAGTGTTGGCATCATCACTCTCCTCTAAACCTTGACTAAGTTTACGACAAATTGTCATTGCCTTGGCATATTCTTCAAATGCTGTCTGTTAAAGAAAGAAAAAACAAGCCGAGATTAGATGACAAAAAAATCAAAAAACATTCCATGATTGCTGTATACCAAAAAATTTGAGCTCTCGCGATTAAAAAATATTATGTAAACATACCTTCCAATCAGCGACTTCCATGCTATAGTTGCCTCTCATCCATCCACCGTAGGCTTGCGATTCCAAGAATGTTTTTTCATCCACAGTACTGTTTTCCGTATGTTCCTTCGAAACGACTTGTTCCAATTCCGTAGCAAGTTGTTTCGCACGCTTCAAACGTTTCAAGGAATGTTGTCGAATCTTACCAGAAGAACTTCGCGCCTTTTCATTTTGTGCTGTTAATCCTGCCTTTAACTTTTGGGTCCCGTCCAATGCACGGATTTCACAGGAATGTGCCCATGCACGTTCGGCACCCAACAACAAGAGCAACAAATGATTTTCATGTTGAATTTGTTCAGGACGGTCACGTGCACAAAATGCATGCTTACGAACCGACTTTTTGTTATCCACAAATTTAGCAGAATGAACCAACTCTTTCTTCACAGCACGATTATGACGCAACCGTGATAAACGACGCGTACAATACCCATGGTATTGACGATAATCATCATGTCGCAATCCATGGGATGCTTGACATGATTCAATCAAGGAATGAATGCCAATGGAAATATGGATCTCCTTTTCGTCTTGTGACATGATTATGGCAATAACGGTTGTTGTTTGTGTGTGTGTATTCAACGAAAGAAAACGATTGACCACCTGTATTCGCCACAGCCTCCACCGTTACGAACTCGGTGCGAATCTTTTAGCTGGGTTGTCTCTGTTGACTGTTGCCTTGCCTTTGTCCGCTCTCTGTCGGTCCTTTTTGACGATACTCGTGTAGCGATCGAATTGCTTTTATCTTGCTCTTGCAATGCTTTTTTGGCCTGGCAACGTGGCATTGTGCCGTGGTGTGGTAAAACGGTGGACAAAGGGACAGATTGCCCCCAAGTCCTGCGCATCTCCAGAAAGATTTTTTGCGGTTCTGCATAAACATTTGAAAATAATGTCTGTCATTCACCCACGTCACAATATTGTCCTTTTGACCTTCAACTTTTGGACTTCGAGAGTGGATAAAAAAAATAATATGCCCCATAATTCGACTCGTTCGATTGGAATTATGCACCTTATTTATACGATTTTTGCGTTACCTTGGAAAGGCCAGAAAACATGCCGCATAATTTTTTTGCTTGTGCTGATGCATAAAAAACATCATTTGCAGGCAACATTCCCCAATTTCACTTTCTAATAATACACTGATAGTAGTTAGATCAACCAAAGGGAAATCAAAGGTGCTGGTAATGCAAGCTATTTCAGCCCTATAATCCATATGCAATAACTTGTCAATTCTTGTTGTCATTATGCTGAGTTCATTGTGTATACACCCTAATAGCATTATGCCTAGCAGAGACAAGTCAAGAAAATCAGCATTTTTCAAAATTTGGGACTCATTTTCATCATATCTATTGAAACACATTTTCGTGTGCATGGAGATTTATATCTAGGAGAAGAAGAATATATTTTGTACAAATGGTAGGTCAAACAGCAGATGAGTTGTCAATTCAAAAGTCAGCAACAAACCAAAAAATCCATGACAAGACAGAAATTGATGGAGATATGTGGTGATGTGGTCTGTTCCTGGTTGGAAATTATGGTGCAACAACAAAAATAATTATACAAAGAATTGATCTAGAGTCAGCAGATAATTTCTTTACATAATTCAAAAAATTGTTGCATAACTTTTATTTGTACTCATTGAATGGAAAATTATGCAGCAAAATTATGCAAAATTTTTTGAAAATGTTATCTTGGAACAGGCCTGCACTATGCTGACAACAATTGTGAAAATAGGGAAGTAGTCTGCTTGTTAGAGTAAATATATTATGAGCTATTTTAAACAGTCTCTAAAAACTCTCAACAACTCACCTGTCCAACTTGGACACCTGCAGTTGTACTGAAACCTAGAGGTGAGCTACTTAGAGTTTGCATTTGGCAGGGTTTGGTTTCTTTATATTCTAAAACAAAATCCTTGAGGCAGCCAATCAGCACCTGCCAGATCACCTGTTTGGTGCCAAAACTGAAGTTGTACTGCAACAGAGTGTCAGCATGTGTTACATGCATCTGATGTCATTGCATCACAACTAGAGTCATGCTGATGCAGAGTGTCAACTTGCATGCTGTGCCTGTGACACTATCATGTCACAGTCAGTTGGTGCTATGGTTGATTGACATCATGTATGTGACTCATGTCTACAAATAAGCAATTTCAAGCTTGAAATTTTGCCTGTTGCTTATTTGCATGACTTCCTTTTCCTTCTGGTCAATCTTTTGCTTTGCTGCAGGTGTTTTCATCTTGTCTTCTTGACCATTCCCCTTACTCACTAACTTGTTCCACTTCTCTTCCTCTGTTTTTTTTTATAATATTCAAAGTGGTCCAATGCATGGTCCTTGAACAGGACCATACTGAAACCTCAGATTGGAGGTACGCCCAGTTTGGCTCCAAACTCATCTTGGTCATTACAGTAAGGGTTTGTGTCTGCTATCATTTTCAAATTTGAAGAGCTTTCTTGGTTCAAGATGTCATTAGAATAGTCTTCCAGTTGGGTTCTTCAAAGTTCCGTACTTTGTTTTGGGCATAGCATCCATTTGCCCAGTTGTAAATGAGTGCCTTCCAAAAACTTCAAATATTGGGATAGCAAACTTTGATCTGCTTAATTGATTCCCTTTAGTTTGTCCTGAAATATTCATTTTGAACCACTTTTTGGCGTCCTTGTCATTGAGTGAGTTTAAAGTACCAGCTCTCTCAACAAGAAGTATTTCCTCTCCTAGTAGCAAGGCAGACCAGAACCCTACAATAACCAGATGCTCATTTTGGCAATCTTACACTTATTTTTCACATATGTTCAGATGTTCCAATCTTGCTCCTATAACTCTTCTAAGGCATGTAAGATATCAATAGTTATGGGTTTGTCTTGCTTCTTCACTTCACCAACCCATTTATGCAAACTGGACATAAAGCAAGAAAACCAGAAGGAGTGTGAAATTCAAGGCAATATCATTGATGGTGTCTCAAATTTGAGCCCTTCCCCCTTTCCAAATTGTGATTCTTATCACGCTGGTGCTAGTTTGGAAAACGAAGCCGAGGAACAGGCTGGCAATATCCGTAGCTTCTCTGTAGCTGCCGTCCCTGGCTTTGCTGATAGTGCACAATTGTCAGTGATCAAAAAAATTCTGTCTTGAATGCATCTTCTGAGAATGCCAATGTTTTTATTAGAATTGATGTGCAAAGTGATTCCCAGGCTATTAAAATAGTAGACAACACAGTCAACTTGGATTCTACTGTTGGAACTGACAGTGGTGATAAGTACATTGGTCTGCATGTCCGCGAAAATGCAGGTGTGACTTGTCGAGATAAAATCAAGGTCACCAACAACACTAATATTTTTACGCAAGAGGAATAAATTTTGAACAGTCACTATCTCTGCTCGAGCTCCATACTTTTTTAAAACTATTTTGTTTTATTTCGAATCCAACACCCACCATAATCAAAACGATCAAGTGTTCCACCCAAACAGTTATTATTAGCACTACTGCCAGTGCTATTACTTTGGACAATATCACATGCTATCCGATGTAGATTTGCATCTAATGGTTGTTGAATTGTAACCTCGAAATTCTGGTGTTCTAACGTTGGGATAAAGTGTGTCAAAAATCCATCTCTATCTAGAACTTGCAATATAAATACAACAAGATTAGGATGACGTTGTAACAATGTTGATACAACAGAAGCACATGCTAAACCTGTTTCTTCTGTATAAACTAACTCAGACCCCACAACCCAATCAAGATCTCGTGTAAACCATGTTGGTGGTACCTGTGATGTTGACGGTACAACATGTTGGTGCTGTTTTTGTGAACAATCGTCATCTGTTCTTATTGTTTTATTAAAATCATTCCAATCCAGAGTTTCGACTTGAATGTCTGGTATAATACTACGAGTACTATTTGAACGAAATTCGTTGCAACATGCTTTTCTGATACACTCTTCATTATTGTGTACATTTTGCCTTAAATTATCAACAATGCCATCATCATTTAAATCCGTTAAAATTACCTTGATCTTATCAATGCGATGATCATCATCAATCATTGAAGAAAAGTATCTTGATAATGCAACACCTAGTGAGATTCCACTTAACCCAACAGCACCACTACCCAATTCCAATACTGTTATAATATTATCTTTCTTATTGCTATCGTTGTTGTTGCTTTCAATGGATGTGGTATGTGATGAGCTATTGAGCTGTAAATAGTGACACCAATGAAGTTGCTGGTGATTTGAGCAATAATCATCATCCTCGCTGTCATCAGATTTGCTATGAATGATATCTTTGTCTTGTTCTGGTAGTGATGATGTTTCACTAGCAGATAAAGTTGCTGTTCCTGATGTGCTTGTCGATTTTTCTGGTGGTAAACGAAGAAGATAAGCTGCTAATAAAGCTGATGCGTGCCATGCTTTTGATCCTAAAGGAGACCAAATTCCACATGATTCAGCTAAACTTGCCAATTTCAAGGTAAAGGAAGATTTCTGTAAAGAAGACGAGGAGAAAGAACACTGATTATTGCCAACGCTATCTTCATGGTTGTTGCTATTGTTGGTGACCAGGTGATCTTTCTTTTCATTCCTCGCCGTCTTTGCACTTACAGAATCATCGAGTTGAGGAGTATTATAAATAGGTAAGGGGAGGGTATATCTACTAAAATTTCCTCTTCTTTTACCCTCTCTTCTCATGGTTGTGACATCGTCTTCGATTTGTTCATCGTTCTCAGAATGGCCGTTGTCGTCGTCACGGAAAGAATATCTATCAAAAGGAGACAGAGAGGAATCGCTGTATTTTTCTAGAGCAACGTTCCAAAAATCATCATCTTCCATTTCTTGGCTATTTTTTCTTTCAATTGAACTTGTTTATCTTTTTTTTATTCTTCAAAAGAATTGATCAACAACCCTTCCTTATACAGTTGGCGACAAGTTCTTTGTTTAGCAGAATAAGTAAAATGTAGTAGTAGTGCTGGTAAACAGAAAGACGAGCGGAAAAGTTATATTCGTTCACTATCAAATGAATGTCATCTGTCTATCTCACCATTGAGTATTATGGAAAACGTTTGTGGTATTGAGATATTGTCTTGAGAGATAGTGAGCATTGATGTGAACCAGAGTAGCCTTAAGGAGTTGTTGCGGTAATTCAAAAAATGGTATGATGGGTGATGGGCCCGTGTCTGTTTTCGGCTGTTTTTTCGAGGTCAGAAGTGCAGACTGAAACCCAAAGGAACAATGAGTCCTGTCTCTGATGCCTCGATGCTTATGCACACCTATGCTCAAAGTTAAAACTCATGTCGTCGACATGACAAAGCTAACGCTATCTAAAGACAAGACTAAAAACCATGGATCTGCTCAGTATTTTTATCTTATGTAATATTTATCTTTTGTTGCAAGAGATGAGATAATACGCTTACAGTATCACAAAATGGACAGTGTAGAAATTTGATTTTCATACCGGATGTTGGATGAAGAAAGGAAACGCCATAACAATATGTTTAATTCGAGCAGATATCTAATTACAATAACCAAAAACTGCGTACGAACTCTACAAATATTTTTGAAAAACAAAGGGTACACCTTTCGACAATGTTCATTCATATTAATAGACTCGGCAGGTTCCCTCTTTGAATCAACCACCTAGGGACAAACTCATTCGTTGAATCAAAGACCTAGTGGTAGTAAAGCTTACTACGATTTCCCCTTCCAATACTTTCACGTTTTCTTCAACTGTATAAATGATTCTCGACAGGTTGGACAAGTAGATTTCTTTTTTAGCCACTCTGAAATGCACTGGTAGTGAAATTCGTGGCGGCAATTCGAGACTGATGAACAACTTATTAGATCACCAACATTAAAAGGATCTAAACATATTTGACATGGGTCTTCTTGCATATTGTCTTCCAAGTCTATCTGTGGCTTTTCCTCCTTTTCAGAAGATGATGAATCATTTTGATGATGATCGGTGACCACCTTCAATAAACGAGAAGAGCGCTTTGCTTAGTCAACTATTAAAAAAATTAAAAAAGCTTCAAGGAGGTCCAACGATATAAGTAGCTTGTTACATACCTTGGTTTCTAAACTGTCTTCGATTGCTTGAAGTCTATCAGGAGAGATGACATTGGATGTCTTTGCCAAACTCCGATGTCTCAGTCTTCGGTATTCCAAACATATCTTCAAAAGGAAAAAGCAACCTAAACCAAAACATGTCAATGCTATCAATCCAAGAGTGAGTACAACTTTGTCGGCACTAGATTGAAACATCTGATCAAGGTTGTAAGTGCTGTAACAAACGATAGTGTGCAAATCCCAACAATATTTCTATTACAAAGGCATCACGTTGGTCTCTTTTTATTGACCATCCGACTATTGATGCTGTCTGGTACGTGGACTGTCCGTTAAAACGATTTGTTTCATCTATTTTCTGCTCGCCACAAAGATGTGTTCGATGAGTTCTTTTCCCGGTTGCGAATTATCGAAAATCGGCGCGAACGTTTTTGATTGGACAACGAGTCCTGTTTGCAGCATGATACCCACGATTGAGATATAAAAAATATACAGCGTTCCATATATATGAACGCGATACATCTAGTAGTACATACAAACCCATATATTAATTACAGTAGTACCAAAATTCGATACCAGATGGTACCTGTACAGTAACAGGTACACCGATTGAAAAGTCTGACGTAATGTAACGGCTTTTCCTTTATTTAATCGATACTTATCTCTATTTATAAATATATCACGAGCGTGTAGCCATTCCCGAAAGAGGACGTGGACGAATAGTCCCATTATACAGTAGGACTAGATTTAGATGTACAGGTATATAGAAAATAATTTTGTCCTGTCTTCGTTAAGCCTGTCAAAAGAATATGTATCGTAGAAGATTTTTATTACCGGAGATCCATGTCAAACCTATACCCTGGTACCTGGTAGTAACTATAATTGTCTGTACGGGGTACAGTACATGCAACCGTCCTTTGCTCTGTGCAGTCAGTACCTGTACGATACTAAATTTACTTTCCACCCCACAAAAGAGGGACTACGATGAATAGGTTGGGAGACAAGTACCAGGTACATTTACCTATTACCAGGTAACTGGTTACCGTTCCTGGTAAGGCACGTTCCAGTCTACCGTTGATACTTCATCCTGGTAACTGCTACCGCCGGACGCACGCCGGGCAGCAATCCGGTACAGTTAAATCTGGTATGGTACTATGTATGATTTAGTTTGAGAATCACGAAAAACCGTTGTATTTTATGTATATTTAATTAAGATTATATCAATATTGAATTTTAATAGATAAGTACTGTGCATCAAAGACGTATAATAAAACGGGAGACATATAAGGTACTTTACCAGGTACGTACAGGTTATACACAGGGCTGTATCAATAATGGATGTGTACCTGGTAGGATACATTCGATTAAAAACCTCTGTTATTGCAAATTATTAATAAAACGACAGTAGATTTTTTGTTTTCCAGCTCTGTTCTTGTAAAAAGAGGTCTAGGAGATTATTCGTACTTTTCGTGCAACGGTAAAATCGTTCATTCAAGTTTTTTGGGACTATGGATTTTCTGTATACGGAGCAGCTAAAATCATTTCCTTCATACTATTTAGGACTAAGGATTTTGTATGACGTGAAGGGGCCAATGACATCCTCACTTATGTATGATCAGTGTTATTTTTATATAATTTCGTTAATAGTTGACTATTTAACGTTATATTTTGAATTTATTAATGGCATTGAACGTCGTTGTAAAAACAATATTTAAGCACAGTATCAATTGAAGGGCAGCCTTACAAGAACTTTTACCAGGCTACCTCTCTGTACAGCCTTGTACCTAAAGAAGCTGAGCAGGTAAAAGGAATACCTGCTTGTAGAAATCTACGAATGGTACTGTTTGATTGGATTATAATATTATTACCAGGTATTTGTAGTGCTTGCTAGAGTTTGTTCTGTTGCCGGAAGATTTCGGACCATAATTGTACCTGGTAGGTCCTTCCGGGTACGGTACGGGTACAGTTTCGGGTCTGTACCAGGTACCTGTACCTGGTACCAGTCAGGACCTACAGGGCTGTGTTTGTATCATTGCCTATTTCGAACTTTATACTACCTACGCGTACGTTCAGGCTACGACAAAAGCAATAGGGGTTGAAGCAAATAATATGACGCACACAAGGTGCATATACTCGCTCGGCTGTTGGCCAAGAATTTGCATGTACCAGCCAAACGTAGAAATCTACCTGGAGGTGGTTGTGCAAATCTGTTGTGAAACAAAGCTGTGCTATTTTTGCGGTAGTGTTCCGTTTTGGAGTGTTTGTACTCGTGTGATTGCAGCAAACGGGATTTTTTACCAAGTTTGTAGAGCATGGTTGTTCGTGAAGATAGTCCTTCAATGAAAAGTACTATGAATGGAGGCACGGAATATTCACCAACGAACGCCAACGGTAATACGAAACAACCAATGCCACCAAGTTATCAAGTTAAGAGGGAGCAGTCAAAGCAGCAAGTACCCGTGCAGGGGGTACCTAGCGAAGCAGCAATGAGGCAACCGACGCTAAACAACTACTTCAAAGCGAGTCCTGCTGTTGCACGCGCTGCGGGCGAGGCGGCGCATCTCTATTCACAGGATTTTGAGATGCATTCCAAGTTGGCTCATCGTGCGAGACGAAAAAAGTTACGACAGCGAGTGACGCAATTGCGATGGAGTGATTTAGAAGTTGGTGAATTGCTTGGAAAGGGGAATTTTAGTCATGTATATGAGGTGAAGCTTTTGAGGAGAAGAGTAGACACTGAACAAGACGATGAGAGTGTACTTGACGATAGAACCATTTCCACAGATATCTGGGATCTAGCCTCCTGTGTGACGCAGATGACCCAGTTTGACCACCACAAAGTTGATGATATCTGGGATCTCGTTTCCCACTCAGGGACACTTGTTGAGGTCCCCGAAGAAGAGGAGGAAGAGGAGGATGACCTTGAGAGAACCTTTGCTCTCAAGCATTTGCATCCAGGGGCAATGGCAAATGAAAAGGAATTCAAGGCAAGTGCCATCGATTTGGTACTTGAAGCAAAGCTGCTCGGCAACTTGAATCACGAAAATGTAATTAAGTTGCACGCAGTGACAGCCGGAAGTATTTCAACGGTATTCAGTGGAGGCGGGTTCTTTCTGCTGCTTGATAGACTGACTGAAACCCTTGAAGATAAAATTAATGAATGGGCTAAAGTTCAAGAGATGAAAGCAACACGAAAAGCATCCAAGTTCAGACGGAATAGAGCTGCGAATGAGGAAGCGAGGAATAATATGATTACCTTGGAGGAACGAATTCGTTCGTGTGCTCTTGGCATTGCGCGAGGAATGGAATACTTGCACTCGAACCGCATTATTTTTAGGGATCTCAAACCAGCAAATGTTGGGTTTGATGAAAAGGGTGAGGTCAAAATCTTTGATTTTGGACTTGCCCGTGAAGTTGTGGATCCGGAACAACGCATGACGGGAAACACAGGTTCTCTACGTTATATGGCTCCTGAGGTCGCTCGTCACGAGCACTACGGTCTCAAGGCTGATGTATACTCATTTGGTCTTGTTTTGTGGGAAATAATGTCCTGCGAATTACCATTTGAAACTCTCAATCGTGCTGAGCACTCTGCAAGAGTCGTTTACGGAAGTGAACGACCAGAAATTGACAAAGTCAAGCAATCAGAGGATTTGAGAGAATTGATCATGAATTGTTGGGATTCTGCTCCACAGAAGCGCCCCAATTTCATCGGTGTGCGTCACCATCTTCTTACAGAATTGACGCAAAGTCGAAGGCTTGAGACAGAAAAATGGGCCAAAGAAGTAAAGGGGGCAACAGAGGCTTGGACAGCTGACGTTAAGAAAACTTCAGTCCAAACTTCTGCTGCCAATTTCCGAAATAGGCTACGAAGACGAAGTGGCGGAGTAGCAACGCATTCATCGTTAGGTTATCACCGCTTTGAAGATGGTACATCAGAATCAAAGAAACTGGGTTGGTCATAATTTTTTATACTGCATAACAAAAAAATCTTGAGGCAAAGAGATTTTACTGACACATGCGTGTGCATCAAGCCAAACTATAGAAGTGATGCAACTAGTGTTGATTGATGAGGAGAAAAATGAACTGAAAATGGCTTTCACACTGACTTGAATACGGAAATTATATTTAAGACAGATCATGACGTCAAGCAAATCTCTGAAAAATCATAAAAACTTGTTCGAATATATTTCAAAATCTATTTATTTCAAATATCGACTTCTAAGTCCATATCGTACATTTGCTTTACTTCTTCCGCCAATGCAGTAGCCAAGGTTGTATGTTCTCCGCCACCATCAACAGATCTAGTGTGTACCCAAAGTCCATCTTCATATTCGTATCGCCTCGGTCCAGAAATAGGAGAAGACCACCAAATTTGCTGAAATAGAGAATAGTTTTGTTTGAAAAAATGTGAGATATGATGCATTGAAACATTGCAAACATGGTCCTGTTGGAGATTAACAAAAATGAAAGCATTCACTTACTTGGTTAGGTGTCTGTTTGTTAATAACCCAAGTACCATGCGGTGGGAAACTTAGCGTAAGCACACCTGATGCTAAGGATACCTCTACGTCCACGTCAGTTTCATCAAACAAGTCCTCAACGGAATCTTGAATCATTTCCAAGGTCTCATCTGCAGCATCATGAAACGCACTCTCTGTATGAAATAACGATCTTTGTTGTTTGCTTATACTTTGTTGGCAAAACCAAGAATTATAATCTGTCCGCGATCGTCCAGAATCATAAAAGACATTTCTTGACGACAATGTCGAGAAAGAAGCAGGACAAAGTGTCAGCCGTTTTGAACTTCTGAGTGACCTAATGGGAAGAACAAAACGGGAAAACTTTCCAACTTTTGTAAAAATCATTATTCAGTAAGTAGACAAATTTCTCACAGACTGATTCCTGCAAATAGTGGTATTTCCTTTCTTTTCTTTCCGTGGATTCCTCTTCGCTCTCCCTGGTCACACACCCGTCAGTGATGAACACTCTTGGCAAATGCATTCGCTTGAAATAAGCACTTCAAAGCTACCACGGTTGTTCCAGAGATGCATGCACTTTCTGTTATCCTGCTTTCTCCATTAGGACTATTTACCAGGTATTCGTACGGTAGTACAAGGCAGGTACTGACTGTCTGTCTGTACGAGGTTTTTCGAACTATTTAGCGTTGTATCGAAGATTCCTTATTCCGTATCCGAAAAAAACGTCTGCCTTCACCAGAAAACTCAAGATTGGGGAGGAAACGACCGACGACGGGTGAAAACCGAAGTCACAATATCATGTGTAAAGGAAGCCGAAGCACCCGCCATTTCGTCACAAGGAGTATCATCAATTGAATGACACGTAGAAATATATTGAAGCTCCCGTACAATACATCTCTTAGAAATTAACATTAATCAAGTACAGTACAATTATTAAAAAACATATATATTATTATCGATATTAATGGAAAAAAACGAAACATTGGAAATCCTTTACTTAAGACAGTACCGGGTACTCGGAGTAGGAGTTGATTGATGACATATATACATAGCGTCCCGAGCGAGACTGGCCTCTACAATTTATCAAAAACAAAACGTTCCTTCATCACTCCGATTATTGGCACTAGGTTGACACATGGTACAATTACACCATCATCCGCAACCCTTTTCAGCGATGCCACTTTTGCTTCCGCACAAAACTAGATAATCTTCGTCTTTTTTCCTAAATACTGGAATAAAAAAGTTGAAGATCACGAAACCGACCGTGAACATATCTCCAATAACTACAAATTTGAAAGGGCGCAACTAAAAAGCCATCACCCTTAGAAATCGTTCTCATAAAAATCGAAGGATCGAAACCATGAAGATTCCTCTTGCTCTGACTACTGTATTTTTCCTTCTCTCATTCTCTACGAGTGTCGCACGTCTTAGAGGCTTTAATTACATGAGGAGGAAATACAGACGGGATACAATGCCAAAACTCAACACGGATGGAATAAGAAAACATATTCCTGGGTCATTGTCTGGTCTGCAGTCAATAGACAGCTTACCTACAACTGCTCCAGTATGTGAAATAATTCTGGACGTTCACTGTAAAGTCGAAAGAGGAACCAAACCTTGCGATGGACTTGTACCACATGTGGTTGATCTATGCTCCCCCGACGATCACCCAACTAGTATCACCATGCAATACATAGGAGGGACCTGCAATCAAACAGAATTTTTCCATTGCGAAGATTCCCCCCAAGGTACCTCCGCGTCTGATACATCATACATTGTAGCAACCGACAGAAACAACGAAGTTTACTTCGAGGGCAATGTTACTATTAATGAAAGTTTCTTGATGAGCAAAAATGGATCTATGCTTACGGAAGACATCAATATCAATGTTTACTCGTCATCGGATCAATCCGAGTTGCTTCAAACAATGACTTTGCCACTTTGTTCCAACTCGAACAGTTCCTCATTTCATTTCCAGGAAATATTGGGATCTACTAAGCTCACGGCCTTTGAAAGAGATGAGAGAGGAAGTGTTACATTTGAATCCGTCTTTGAGGTCGATGCTGTCTACTTTTTCAATCTGACTGGCTTTGGTAAGGTGCATAGCCTCAAGATACTGACGAATAATATCGACATCCCTTTCGCTGATTTGACCGATCAGGTGAATAGTACGGCACTTGGTGAAGGAACCGCAGTATCTGCAACAAAGGAAGTCAAACTAGATTTGAGTAATCGTCACAGGTACACGATGCTTTCGCTCGTTGAAGTTGTAGTACCTACTACTAACGAAACTTGTGCTGATTCCGATTCGATGTTTTTTGACGCCGGTATTTTTATTTAGAATATTGCATATCTATTCATCATTCATTTAGATTGCGGGTGCCGCTCTCTTTCCACTGCACAATTAAGCAGGGTAAGACATACAAACCATGAATTTGTAAGCGCCCCGCATAAATATTTATATTTATTTATAATTCAGTACCTCCAATCATTTATAAGCAATAGTATGGATCACAGATTTTCAATGTGTGTGCTGAAAAAACTGTATTGTCACGCGGTGTTGACGAATCTACTTTCACTTTCCTTCTATGCAATTTTGCTTCTTGCGCAACATGCAAAATAAAGGAGTGAGCTAAAAATGCATGCACTTTTCCACTTCTAATTATCATGGCTGGTTAGGGGGGTCACCTGGAGTCTAGACAGCACGGATAGTCTAGCTCCACTAGGACTACCTGTACTCGATTAATGCGAAGGCCATTCAGATAGACACACGTATAATATACAATAGATGGAGACAATAATTACATCGGAGAATGACAACTTTATGCACTCTCTATATCCTGTGAACGAGTCTTTCTCCATACAAAAATTATATAGCGTATGCTACATTCCGATCGTTGGTTTTGTTACTCAAAAAAATTAAAAGGAGATAGTAGTGCCGGTTGGTTCTCACAAAAACTATAGTAGTGCCGGTTGGTTCTCACAAAAACTTCGAAATACAACCATTGTTTTTTGTTGTCTTCGGTTGGTTTGTTCAGGATTACCAAAAGCTTTGACAAGCCACTCAAAACTTAGTACAATCTAAAAGAACAACACCCGGAATTCCAACGTGGTCTCCCATCGTAGCCCACAAACTCATGACAGCCATTCGGGATGATGACGGATCCCAACGAGGACTATTGACGGTCGGTATCTGGTGTATTGGTGAGTACGGTGATTTAGTTCTCAGTCCCTATTCGCACACTCATCCGCCGTCGGAGAATGGTTATTCAGATCCTATTTCGTTCATAGCTCTTGCCCCATTTCAAGTGGTCGACACAGTCGAAATTGTCACAACACGTCATTCCTGCACTGAAATGGTGAAACAAACTGCGCTTACAGCTTTTACAAAGCTAAGTGATCGTTTTGCGGACAAAGGAGACTCTGCGACACTTGAACGGCTCCACTCACTTGTGAAGAAACACCAAAGCGATCATTCTCTTGAATTGCAGCTTCGATCTTGTGAGTATGATGCCTTGTTGAATGCAGTGAAAGGAATTCGGATTACACCACCAGCTGCATCAAACGAAGAGGATATCTTTGGAGTAACAGACAACGGTGGAGGAGCTGTCAGTGATGCTGTCAAGAGTGCAGCAAAAGAAGCTTTAGCACGTATGCCGGTTGCAATGCAATATTGAGATACATTTACAACTCTTAATTTTTGCCATTTTTTTAAAAAGAATACAGTAAGATTTTTGTCTTAGTGAAACTTGAAGTTAATTTTAAAATGATTTAAAAGATGACGTCAACTCATTCTGCCAACTCCAAATTTATTCCCGTAAGACATTTTAACGTTACTTTGCAACGGCTGATATAATGTACATGGGGTCACTTCTTCCCGGGTTTGGAGAGATATCATCACACTTGGGAGGCTCGAACATGCCGGAGTAATGAAAGAACGAACCAGCGATAAAAATATGCTCAAGGTCACTAGTTTGTAACCAAATTTGGAAGGCCTTGGTTGGGAAACTACGCAAATGAAAAATATAAAATTTACAACATATGGTTGAGAGTTCCCATAGTGGTCGCTGACCAAAGGATAAAACAAAAAATCCTTACCATCTATTGCTCATGGATAGCATGCAAACTCCTCCAGGTCTAAGGACACGTCCAATTTCCTTTACAACTTCAAGGGGCTTATTCAGATAATCGATACTGACAACACAAGTCACTTTATCAAAAGAATCGTCTTCGAATGGCAAGACCGGTTCTTTGTTCAAATCTTTGACAACAAAACTATCAATTTGCTTGTTTTGGCTCAATTCATATTCATTCATTCCAAGGCCAACAACGTTGCCTCCCTTCCAGTCCGGGGGGAAATGAGATACCCAAGAAGAACAGATATCTAAAACGTCATCACCTTCCTTGAAGTGGTTAGAATAGTATTCTGTGAGGGCCGAGACAGCAAAGTCATCGATGTGGTACACAAGACGCGGCGCGTCGTAAAATACAGCATCGTCCTCTTCATCCATACGTGCGAAATCTTCAGGAGAAAAGGGCCACTCGGGAGGCCATTGGGGATTCGCAAGGACCTTTTCTGCCAAGTTATTAGTAGATGAACTACTACGGAGTGTCGGGGCCATTTTACCAAAACGATTTCTCGAAATGGGGTTAGTTGTGAAAGCTGCCCCCGTGGAGCACAGGAGAGACGAAATGAAGAGTGCACAATTTGCAAAACGCATCACGATTTCGCTTCTATAATGTAAAATGTGATAAACTTAGTGGTTTCGTCACTGCGACGTAGCTATCAAACCTTCTCGGTGATGCATTCAAGAAGTGAGGCCGATCCTTATGGCGTGACAAAAACGAAAACAAAACTGAACGTGTTTTGATGGACTGACAGACCGAATTAGGTTTTGCACTCGTGCCGAAAATGCTGTTGAATACTTTTCAAATTTGTTACATTCCACCTCCATATTGTCTACAATAAAATCTAATTCTTCTTCTAATGACAAAAGCTTGCTTGCCAACTCTTTGTCATCAAAAATTTCACCAGGATGATTCAATTGTTTCCACTTTTTATAATAATGCAACGGAGTGAAAACTGCCTCTTATTTTTTTACTGTATCAAATATGGTGATCCCTGCATCACTCCTTTGTTGACATTTAGGATTATTGTTGCAGTCAAGCACTCTTTTGTTGATATTCCAAATCATTTTCTGAGTTTTCCCAAAAACAAATGCAAGATCCGAATTTGGCCTACTTCTTTTCAGTCGCCTGTCCTCTGGAACTGAGGTGATGATTGCTCTGACTGAAACTACCCACTCCCTCTCTGGTGTATTCAAGTGGAAGTTCTGCTTTGGTTATGGTTGATTAGTAACCTATGCCTCTTGCAAACAAAGCCAACCTTTTTCTTTTGTTTTTCTTTCATCTTGTAAATATTTTAGCAATGGATGTTTTTGTTGGCTGTTTCTTGAGCTATCCCAATGCCTTGACTTGGCAAAGACATTTACAATTCCGAATTGCCATGTGCCGCGAGGGGTGGTATTGTTGTTGTTGCTGTGACTCCTCAGATGATTGTCCCAATTTGCTGGTGTCAAAATGGATGGTCTGCTTCCACCACTTTTGTTGTTTCTTCTGTTCCTTCTTGCAAAAGTCGTCAAACTTGAATGATAGAGCCTTTCAGGCTCAATATCCAAAGACATGCACCCATCAATAATGTATGAAACAGTTCCCCTGTCATACTCATGGTTGAAGCTCTGCATCCAAGCATTCCCTCCATCACTGTCAGGCCTTCCATTTCGATGTTCAGGATCAACCTCAACCAGTGCTCCCACTGAATGAATCAGAGGGTTTAGCACTGCAGCACTATCACCACTGTTTTGAGGGGGCATGGTTTGTATTTCTACAATGGAATGGAATTGAATCTCTCAACAATCAACAAAGAGGAGAGATCAATTCCATTGCCATTGCCGCTGCTGACATCTTTATCGTGTTGTGTCAAAACAAAACAAAATGAAATATTTTAGATGGAGCCTGCCTGCATAAAATGGATTCTATTTGGTTATGTACCTTACCATACAGTATGTACTAGGTTCTACGCAAGATTCAAAAAGCTAGTAATAACTCCATGGAAAATTATTGATTAACGGAGGAAGTATGCTACCTTGCACCTCATATGAGGTGCATTTTATAGGGGTCAGGTTCACCAAAAAGCAAACATATTTGCTGCAAGCCAAGGATACCATTGTGTAGAGCATAAAAAATAACTTTATGGGGGAGTTGCTCAAACTTTAATTCCGGTTCTTTTTTTGGATTTTTTTCGATCAAATTTTTTGTCTTGAGAGTTTTTTTTCGTGCCCTGCACGCACCATTTTTGGATCTAGTCACAGATCGACAATGACAATTTTTGATGGCTGCATCAACTCTTTTGAAACAACAAGCATATCATCTTATTCAGAATTTATTGGAGAATATGGTACCATTGGATTTAAGGAAGAAGATTGGTGGTAGGGTGTATGCCAAGGCCTTTCATGCAACATTGCTGGCAGAAAGCGCCCACAGATACGGTAGTTGATTGAAGTCGAAGGAGGTTCATGGCACTGTTGTTGATGTTAGAGTTGTAAAACAAGGCAACAATCAATCCAGTAACATTATTGTAGCTGATTATTTCTTTGGTGGAGGTGTTGTTAAAAGGAGAGCCCTGAATATATGATCTGTAAGGTCTAAACCTACAGATCCCCAAGACCATATCCCACTAGTTGGCTCACCCCCAACAGAACTCAAACAGACTGTCACCACCCCTGAAGCAACTCAAAGCAATTCAGTTCATGGAGAAGGATCTTTAATTGCCTCAGTTACAGCAGAAAAGGATGATGGATTGATGAGTACAGATGATACTGTAGAAGCCACATTGCAACATGATGACAATGAAAACCAAAGTCCTACTACAGTACCCAACAACATTACAACAACTGAGGCTCAAATGACACTCCCTCCTGGTTCACCTGCATCAAGGATGAGGTCAAGAACAAGAAGAGAGGAACCTGTAGTGACCATACATGGTGCTGATTGGTACAGCAAAATTACCAATGAATGGTCTAATGATGGATATACAGATTTTACCATCAAGACATCCATTGGTGAAAACATAACAAGGAACTCACTCAGATCGTAACAACCATTGGTCTCATCTGGAATACTTTTTATTTATGTTCCCACCAAAACAATTTAACTTAATTTTATCAGAAACAAAAGGTAACTTGAAAAATACAGCAAACAAGGAACAACATTCAGTGAGATTCTAAAGTTCTTTGGTGTATGCATTTTGATAACCCGATTTGAATTTGGTAGCCATTTGTCTTTGTGGGCAACAATAGCTCCATCAAAATACGTTCCTGCTGCTGCTCTTAGGAGAACAGGTATGAGCAGAAACCACTTTGATCAATTGTGGAAACACATACGTTTTTCAGAACAACCAGACAAAAGGCCAGAAGGTATGTCATCAGAAACTTACAGATGGAAGTTGATTGATGACTTTGTAAAAAATTCCAATGATCACTGTGAAACAATGTTCATTCCCTCAAGTAGAATATATGTTGATGAATATATATCACGATGGTATGGATTAGGTGGTAATTGGATTAATATTGGTTTGCCAATGTACATAGCAATTGAACGGAAGCCAGAGAACCGGTTGCATCTTGAATCCTGAATAGAAAAACATCAGGAGGGTACAGATTATATCAAAATACATATAACAAGAGCACATCCAACATGGTGATGCTTGTATAACTGTCGATTGGAATGCTATTGGCAGCAGTCACCAACCAACAATCATTAGAATACAGTCCTGCTGAATCACATGCAAATGGAGTGATAGATGAAATTCTGCAATCCAATCTTTCACAAATAAAGACAGCAGAATGAAACTCTATGAGATTTTTGGTCTGTGGCACTATAAAAAAATACACAAATCATGCACGTATATATGTACCCCCCAAAATATTAATTTACTTGTTACGTTGCTTCAAATATTGGTGTCAAGCAACTGTGCGAGCCGTTCCTCCATACTTTCTTTTTAAACCTCTGAAAGCTTGCTATACATTCAACATCTTATATGGATTAAACAAAGGTCCATCACCGTAGCAATCTAACATATTGCCTAGAAAATCATGAATAATATCCGCATCTTTGACTGAAAAATCTTGCCCATCAGGACGGTATGCCAAACATGGCCGTACATAGTTTTGCCACTCCATCGGGGGAAAACCGCTATCAACTTCAATCTTCATCCACAATGCCCAAAAGCAATCATAATCACCCTTGTCATTGAGTGGAATTAAAGGTTTAGTTTTGACCGCGATAACGGGAATACCACATAGTGCCAATGCAGGGCAATTTGCCTATGCAAAGAAGTACCTTGATGTGGATGAAACATGGAATGTGCACGTGAATAACGCATGTCATTCATGTAACCTAATAAGCCATCAAATGACCTTGACGAAGTCTTCCTGTGGGACGTCGTTGCAATTTTCGGGTTTCAGAAGGACGGCCTTTCGTTGACCACAATCAACCTTAACGGGGAATCGGCCTTGCTCCTCATCCAAAGGACCTATCTACCACCTCTACAACACACCCATTCATTTTTTTACCCTTTGCACTCTGTAGACCAGATATTATTACCCAACGTTGCTGCAGCGGCGACATGTTAAATCTTGATGTTGGACAATGTAGAAGAAGGTGTAGATGGTTGAAAAAATGCAAATTGACATCAACTTACTCTTTTGAATTTTCGATGATCATACCGCTGTATATAAACTCTGCTCCCATCGAGTTTCCCTCCAAACTTTCTTTTTTTGTTCACGACTACCAGACACTCTTCCGCGTAGAATCTGTACGCAATTACAGATACAGTACTCTGGATGGTACTCTAAATTTGGCTAGAGGAAAAATTAAATTTTGAATTTTGATCGTACACGTGCCAGGGCACGACCAAACGGCCAACCTACATGTTTTTTAGTCGGATTTATACGAAGATTTTAAAGAATTATAAAATTTCAAAGAATGAGGTGGCGCCATAATATTATTTTTTATGTAACATGTGCATATGACCTGAAAGTCCAATGTACACCAGGACTACACTGCTCAACACAAGATGACATCGAACCTGACCAGAAATATAAACAACTCCGACTTTCCTTACTGTACACGAAACACAATTCTCAACGGTAAGGTATCTTCCGAGACAAGAGACGCAGGCCCCAACTCCTCATTATTGTGCCGTTGCCTCACAAAACAAAGACCATAAAGTAATATTACTGTATTCTCCAATATATTCGAGACTCCTATTCATTATTTTCCAACATGATAATGAAGTTTTTCTCTCCCCTTTTTCTTCTTTCCATGCTGCACTGTGCTCAATTGAGCCGGTCGACAAAACTTCGTGCAGGTACCCATATCTCCGCAGAGACAAAGTCTCACAAGGATCAACGTAATCTCGAAGTAGAAAACGTTGACTGTCAACTCTCGATTGACATGCAATGTACATCTTCTGACGGAAGTACAAGTTGCGAATTTCTACCAAACGTTGTAGATCTTTGTGTCGATCTACCATCCGAAATCACCATGCTTTACAAGGCAACAGCGTGCACAGATAGCTACAACTTGTGTAGTGACAATGGCTCTTCATCATCTCTTCCTGATCAAGCCTACATTGTTGCCGAGATGAAAACAACATCTGACAACACCAACACCTTATATGAAGGGTACGTGTACGTGGATGAAACATTTAATATTCAAAGTGATGGTGATTCATTATCCAATGATATTGTCATTCAAATTTATTCCAATGATCAAAAGTCTACTGTCCTTCAAAGTGTAACAATACCAATATCAAACTGTGAACTAGCACCACTCTTTGTATTCCAAGAAACATTGGGTGCCTCACAAATGGTAGCCTTTACAAGTGAATTAGAAGGACATGTATCTCTATATGAAGTACCCGTCTTGTACAAGTTTACCATGACAAATCTTTCACAAAGAAATGAAACTCTATTATTACAAACCTTACAAAGTTTGCCATCGGCCACTAATGAGGTAAATCCAGCAATCTGGAATCTTACCGAAGATGTTGTTGGTCAATTTCTGGATGCTGGTGAAACTGTAACAGTATTCCTTCCTATGGCTTTGGATATGAGTTTACAAGTAAGCCATACCTTTTTTACTATTGCAAGTGCGGAAACTGCTACAACGCAAAATCCGTGTCATGGCGTAAGTTCAGTTGCATTCAATACCGGAGCTCTGTATCAATAAGCCTAAACAAATTTCATTAACTTTCCTACAAGTTTCATTTAAAAAAAGACAAAACAAACAAACAAACAAATAGATAGATAGATAGATAGATAGATAGATAGATAGATAGATAGATAGATAGATAGATAGATAAATAGATAGATAGATAAATAGATAAATAGATAGATAAATAGATAACACACCATATAGACGAAGCTGTTAGAGCTTAATCTAATTGTAGAGCTAGAGAAATAAAATAATTTTGTCAATGTCCAGTCTCATTCCTACAATGTAATTCAATTTTTAGAACGTTAATGTCCAATTACACATCTCTATGTAGAGACCTTGTTCTTGCATAGACTTTACATTATATGGCTTTTCTAAATCTGAAATAGATGTACTTTATCTTCTTTTATAATACGATATAAATATTGTTCTAAGAAAATTGTATTGCAACCACGCATATGCAGTTTACAGTATTTCTCCCGCTAGAGCCTAGTAGAGAGCTTAGTCATCAAGCAAGTCGTCTAAATCAGCATCATCATCCCAATTATCATCATCGCCGTCATCCATAGATGCAGCTGCTAATGCACTAGATGTGTACGACACGGGAGCAGCAGGAGCAGCTGTAGTGGCAGACGTAGATGTAGCAAGAGCAGCACTCATACCATAGCTATTTCCGGATGACGGCGGAGATGGACGTTTTGTTGTGGCAGAAAAAGATGGCTTAGCGGAGAGTCCCATAGATGCAAAAATATCATCCTGTTTAGGTTGTTCTTTCTTTTTCCGGGGTTGTGCAGTTCCTGTCTTTTTTGTTCCCAAACTTGTGATCATCATTGGTAGTGGTTGAACATCCGGTACAGAACTGATTGGAGGATTGGTCGATGTTGCTGGTGGTGACGGAGTTGGCTGTGAGACAGGCAGGGAAGAGGAAGCAGTGGCTGTTGATATCTTTGCTTTTGAAGCAGAAGCAGCAGATGATGATGATCCACCAGAATTAGAACGTCTAGAAGAACTTTTTCTTGCTGAAGAAGAAGAAAAAGAAGATACACCAGCAGAGGAAGTGGCACCACCAGCTCTGGTTGATGATTTTTTATTCTTTGAGGTAGTTGCTACAGATGATATTGGTGACTTTGTTGTTGTTTTAGAAGGGCCCAAAGCAAAGTTGAGATCGTCATCTTTCGTACCCAGCTCAACATCACCTCCCATACTTGAATCTTCCCAACCCCATTCTTCATCACTGGCACCAGCTGCAAGTGGAACCCTATTTTACGAAATTTATTTGAAAAAAGGTGATCAAACACAAGCGTAACAATCAAACATACAAATCATCCCAAAAGGATATTGTCAGTTTTAAAATAAATGATATGGAAACCCTCCACTGACTTTGGTGATGCTGCAATGCACAGTATCTGTTTCAAACTTATTCAAATCAGAAAAAATAAACGAGGCAACTTACATTTCAGCCATTTTGGATGTCCTTCCACCGGATCGAGCACTACCGAACCTTGATGATCCAGTATCATCAGCTGATTCTGTATGCGCGTGTGGTTCTTCTTGAAGGATTGATGAGAACGGATTTCTTAGATTTCCAGCCATAATTTGTTTTCTAGCTACCAGCAAAACAAGAGAAAAGATAAAAACAAGTACAAAACCATAAGCATTTCCGCCCTCGTCATAATCATAATCTTCAAGTTGTTCTTCATTATTTGTCAATGAACACATATCACCTGCAGGTTGTTCTGCAATAGGTGCCATTTCACATGCCAGATTACTATCACGATTGAGTCTCCATATACATGTGTATTGGTCACCCTCCTGTTGCTGTTGTTCCAAGGTATTGGCAGCTTCAGCACAATCTGTACATGTCAAGGCCTCTGTACAGGGACTACCAAAATTATTGGCATTCGCATTTTCATCGGTGGGTGTTGTTGAATCTTCACCTTTATTGGATGTTTTTGTTGGTGTTTCTTGCTGTTGCTCATCTTGATTGTTTTCGGAATTATCTTCCTCATTGTTATTATCTTTGTCGTCTTTTGTGGATTTTGCTTCAGATTTTGTTTCTGGATCATTTGCCTTTTTCTTTTCCTTTTTGTTGTCCTTTTTCTCATCTGTTTTGGATTCTTCCTCATTCTTGTCCTTCTCTTTATCTTCGTTGTCGCTAGTTGTTTCTTTCTTTTTGGAGGTTTTTAGAGGTGTGCTACTAGTGTGTTCAAATTTGTCACCCTTGACATCGAAAAGAGTCGAATCTTCTTCGTCGTCCTCTTTCTCAGTTTCTGACGGATCTTCTTCATCTATTTCTTCGTCGGAGTCACCATTGTTTTCGTCTTCCTCTTCCTCTTTTTCTTCATCTATTTCCTCTTCGGAATCACCGTTGTTTTGGTCGTCCTCTTCATCTCTTTCTTCATCGGAATCACCATTGTTTTCGCCATCCTCTTCATCTAATTCCTCCTCCGAACCACCATTGTTTTCGTCGACCTCTTCATCATTTTCTTCCTCATTCTCTTCCTCCTCCTCCTCGTGTTTTTTACTAGGAGTAATCTGTTCAGATTTGTGATCCTTCTTTTTGTCCTTTTTGGTTGCTTTGACTTGATTTTCTTCTTCTGAACCAATTTCATTCTCCTTTTCCTGCTCCTCGTCTTGTTTAGGGGTAATCTTTTCGGATTTTTCTTTGTTCTTCTTGTCCTTTTTTGTTTTTTCCACCTTTTCTGATTTGTGCTCCTTCTTTTTATCCTTCTTTTTTATATCTTTCACTTGATCTTGTTGCGCTTCTATTTCTTCTTGTGAATCACCAGACAATTGGTCCTCCTTTTCTTCTTCACCGTCATCCTCTTCGTCATCTTGTTCGGTAGGAGTAATCTTTTCCGATTTACCTTTCTTCTTGTTGTCCTTTTTTGTTTCGTCTAATGCATCTTCTTGTTCTTTTATTTCTTCTTGTGAATGAATCTCCTCATCATCATCATCGCCACTCTCTTCGTCGTCCACCTCATCTTGGTCGTCCTCTAGAAGCTTGCGTTCGCTACTCCCTCGTAATGACACCAATGACTGTTCTTTGGTTGAGACCGATAATGATTCTTCTACCGACACAGCAGCAGTTGCAGGGACTTCTTTTTCAATAGACACAGCACCGAAACAACCATGTATTGTGGATAAGGACAATAATGATAGTAATCCCAAATAAGTCACTGCACCAACCAAAGGATATCTCATCTTGTCAGTCTGCAGTTCTTCTTTTTTTTTTAACTCGTGCAAGAGAGGATCTCTAGAGAGGTACAGTATACTCTGCTGACTGTCTGTAGGCGTTGCCTCTCTCTTCGTATTGTTGTTAATGTCTTGTCGGGCAAGACCAAGATCAAACTACTGTAACGATGCCAGATGATAAACTACCCGGTACGAATCTCCTCAACTCTATCTACACGGGAATAAGAGTAGTAGGATTCGGGAGTCTTTGGTTGTGTGTTTTGTAGCTTGCTTGTCCTAGAGAGAGAGTCGTTTGTTTGCCTTGCTTGTGTGCGTGCCTTGTCGCTCTCGACGAAAGACACGAGTGCGCGATGAACGATGACCCGAACGAAAATGTGGGATTTAGATCTGGCCGTTGTTCACCTCGAGGGGGCACGCTCTCTTTTACGGTTGATTTACAGACATATAAAATAATAAAATATAGGAGTATTACGCATGTAAATTTTCAATTCGCAGATCTGACAACGGGACATATCTCCCCAAGATAAGCAAGATACATAAAACTTTAAAATACCTCGGACCTCGCCAGAGGTGTTACTCGCTGAGAAAATTCAGATTTTGAGATTTTTTCCATCCATAAATCCCACGGACAGACACGTACATCATAACGAAAATCATCACTCCTGTGGCTCTCATGATCCCACAACTCACAAAAAGAATATGTCAGGTACTTTAGGCTCTCAAGGACCTACGTCCGGTAGGACCTCGCTGCAGAGCGAGGTTGTGTTCAAAAACTTCCCATGAGGTTTTGGGGAAAGTTTTCGGGGTATGGGGGGGGGCCTGTTCAAAGTGCACAACCAGGCATCGAGAGGGAATGATTTCTCAACGCAGCTCTTCGCCACAGCATCCTCACGTAAACGTGTTGGAAGCTGATCTTCTCGCGGTATCCAGCGGTGCTTCTCTTCGTCATCACAGGTGATGTTGATTTCTTTTTTGAGTAAGTCAAAAAAGGATAAGTACTGTAAAGAGATTCTATACGAGTACGATCATGCGGTTTCTCTGTAGGGGAGGTGAATTTGAGGCGATTCTCCGAGGGATATACAAAATACACGACCAAATCGAGATTTTTCAAAAAGTCAGTTTATTTTTGTCCATTATCCTCGACCTACCGGTAGGTCCTACCACCGGTACCCATGTACCTCGTACAGGCGGTCACTACCAGGTACTTACTACCAACGGTATTCATATTACCTTTCATGGCCTTTGGTATCGTTCCTACAAGGTTTCTACACAAATGACCTTTACGTACCGTTTTCGGTAGGATTGGTAAAAAACGTCAGCAATTTACTTATAATCCAAGCACAAACAGCAACCCTTGTTGGTTTTTCAAGCAGACCACCTCCATCAACTGTTGCCAATGATAGTGGAGTGGTCTGTCAACAATGTCAGTTGGGACCAACTTGTCATTGCGGACATCACCCAACTTGTAAAATATCCCAACATTATGCAAAGAACAAGGAGAATGTGATGAAAAAAAGCAAGAAGGATCCTCCTCCTATATTTATCCTATCTAGCAGGACTATGGCAAAGCAGAGGGAGGAACATCATCAGATGGAAACTTCCCTGATGAATCAGAATAAATCATGGAAAGTTCAAGAAGTGTGGAAAGTTCCAAGATGAAACACATCCGCCAGTGTTGGAAACAGTCCAAGAAGATACCAACACAGCATTGAGGAAGAGTCTCTTGATATCTTTCCAGATAATTGTCTTGATAAATCACAATGCAGAGGAATGTTCTGCAAATGTTTTTGCTGATGATATCCCACCAATTAACAATTCTGACTTTGAAAAGCTTCAGATGTATGTGAGTATGAGAGAACCAGTACTTAAGGATGCACTCAAAGAGAAAGGTGCAAGAACAACAAAGAAAACTTGCACTAGTCAATAATATAAAAGCAAAGTGTTGTATTCCTATTTTTGAAGTAAGAAGACACATTCATGACATGTTTCCTTTGAAATTCAAAAAAAAAACAAGATGATGAGTGCCAGTGACAATAACAAAAACAAGATGAAGTGGTGCCAGACCCACTTCCCACCTGATACAACACCACTTCATTTGAAATATCAAGAGATAATTGCCTCTTGATGGAGCCTTGCCAACCATATGACCCCACTGTATTCCAAGTTCAACTTTTTGAGGTGGAAGTTGCAAGATCCCATCATGGACTTGAAGTGTATGAATAGGACTGTCCTGGGTTGCTTGTGCATGACAGGTTTGACCTGTCCAAGAACAGGACTATGACCCCCCTGCTCTGTTCTTGTCCAGAGAGACCGGCAGGGTGAGTCATAAGTATACACTGCTACTGCTGTGATATTTGTGCACATAGTCCAGTATCTGCAAAAAAAGTAAATTGTTGTGTCAGTTGCCTCTATGGATGCAGGCTAGTTATCCAGTTAGAGCATAGTACTATGCAACCACCAAACAGCAAGTACTACTTAAAAAATTGAAATATCTATGTATTACCTGCTTGTCACAGTACATGGCAATCATAAACACTCAACTCATGGTGACAGCCAGAATAATTTAGTTGAGGTTAGGGTTGGAGTGAAATGGTTTATTTTTGGTTGGTAAAGTATGAAGTAAGGGTTTTTACATTCTTTGTAGAGGCATTCAGGACACTGCCCAGAAATTACTGTTGGCGGGCATCTCATTGGGCAAGAAACAAAGATCAAATGCAGCACAGTGATAATTGGATGGAGACAGCATGGTGGACTGAACAATTGTATATTGATAATGGAGAAGTTGCATGGATGATCATTGGATATACATTATGCTGGATTTTGGATTTGGAAGAGAAAACTAAATTTGGCAGATTTTGTCAATAACCAGATTCATGATGTGTTTTGCATTAAATTTGAACTATTTTAACTTTAGGTACAGTAATATTGTACCATATTAGGTACATCTTTCAAGAGACACACAGAAATAATGGTTCAAAGAACTGTTCAAAGTATTTTTGCATAAATTCCAATTGAGACTATGTGTAATCAAGAAGTTTTCCAGAGCGACTTTGGTTGTTGCTCTTTTTCCATTTTTTCCGGTCTAGACACTGTAGCTGCTAGCGAATGCAGCTACACTGGTAGTAAAGATGCAATCCAAGGTCAATTTGATGCAAACGGTTGCTCCCACAACGCTCTAACCGAGCTCCAGCTTTCACTTGCCGTAAGTACCGAAGCTGAGGTCCAAGATGCTATCGCCAATGTATGCGCTTTTAGCTATCTAGAATTCTCTTCCATTACAGGTCGTGGTGATATTTTCGATAAGGAATATTACGATAGTGGTACTTACTGGAATGAAGCTCGTGAATTAGTCACCGACAAAGGTATTGTAGAAGACGGCCTCAAGGTCAAACCGGGACAACGTATTTGCCAGATTTATGATGACTTGGCTCAAAAACAAGGTATCGCATGGCCTGATAACCTGGACAACTTTGAAAATTGCGAATACAATGTTGCTATGTGCTGTTTTGTTCAAGACCGCCAAGCTGGGGATAACAATGGTAATTGCGCGACCCCCTACTCTGAAAATTGTGTGGACGCCGACCCTGCTGACAACGTCGACATTTGCTATGTCGACATGCAGAGATCGCAAACAAGTAGTCGGACAACTGCTGGCTATGCTATCTTTGAGGGTGATACCGAGGACGATAGTCACTGTCACGGCATTGCCTGAGCTGATGTTGCATCTGATAAACTGCAAGATTCAAGGGTAACAACCTATTCTATGTTAGTATGTATACCCATTTCTACCAACGTGCATATGTCAGAAATGTACCAGGAGCACCCGTGTGCGGTTGTGTTGAAAAGGTATGTTTTGAAACTGCTTCTGGTGAGGCTGGATTGTCTTCTTCATCTCTGTGCACCTAACAAAGTAAGTGTCCTTGCATATTCTTTCGACCAGATGCCAGTGGTAACCCGTGCAGACTGCACTCAAATCGATACGACTGAAGCTGCCACCTTTACCTACTCTGCTAGGAGCGGCCTTTCTGTTATTATTGAAGAACTCAATATTGATTTCAATAGTAGCTAGGGTGCTGATAACAACAACAACAATCTTGAAGCATACTAAAGACAACTTGTGATTGACAACAAGATCACTCAACATAAAAAATACGTATTTGACAAAACAGTCGTTGGAATGACTTATTGTCGTGAAGCAATTGATTCATTCCTTGATGGACAAGGCGTCATGGCCAAACCAGAATACAAGTACGGCTACCCCCAAGAATGCGGTTGTGCAGAGGTTGACCAATCCGGCTACCGTGGAAACATCAGTACGACAGTAACAGGCTTAGAGTGTCAACGTTGGGATTCACAAGCACCCCATGCTCACTCTCGTACTCGTAGAAACTTCCCCGATTCTGGACTTGTGGAAAATTATTGCCGTAATCCTAATAGTGAACCTGGAGCTTGGTGTTACACTGCCGACCCTAGTGTTCGCTGGCAGCTCTGTGACGTGCCAGTTTGTGGTATCGAGCCCACAGAATCGACAACAAGTGCACCAACCTATACCAACCCCACCTGTAAAGCTGACCCTGCCACATGTGGATGCGATGATGTAAGACAAAAAGACTACCGTGGAAGAGTTAGTACCGCCAAGTCCGGAAGAACATGCATGCGCTGGGATGTGCAAAATCATCACAGTCACACTCGCACTGCTGCCAACTATCCCAATGCTGGGCTTGATGAAAACTATTGCCCAAATCCTGATAATGAGCCTGGTGGAGCCTGGTGTTACACTATTGATCCTGCAAAACGTTGGGAAAATTGTTATGTTGAATCTTGCCCCTTGGGACCTAGTCCTACACGTGCTTTACGGGGGAAATAAACATTATTAATGCATATAAATTAGGAGGAACGACGTGAGAAAGCAATCACGATAGCCAATGAGAAATCCGTGTCTTTCCATTTCTCTTACAGGAAAAACGATGTTTTGAAAATGTAAAACATAAAAGAATTATTATAAAAGTATACAACGCTAAATTTTTTATACAGCACCTTCTGAGGCCCAATAAGTTGACTCGAAGCTATATTCATGTGGTGCATATTTCTTGGGCAGATCGCTAATTACAAGACCTGTCAGGTAGAATGGTTCTGGTGCATCATTTTCAGGACGGATCCAAACAAAGTGTGTACCAGGAGTAATGGTACCCACTGGAATTGTTCGGGGTGTTACTTTATTCTCGTCCAAGCCATTATATGCAAGTGTGTCCACTAAAATATTAATACCTGAACTTTCAACCACAATCTTTGCTCTCGAATGCACACGTTCTGAACCCGGTGTTACTACATAACTGATATACAAAAGACCATTTGTGGAGGATGGATTCTCAATACGCACCCACTCACCCCTTTCAGGAAATTTGAGTGCATGTCGACGTTTGGCGTATTCAACACTTTCCACTTGTAAGCCTGTACTCAAATCTACTTCACCTGAGTCATTCCAAGTGTGGCATACATCACCTGGACCAAATGTACCCAAGTCTGCTTCGGATATTGCAGCAACATTGACCTTTCGTGCTTCTCCTATAATTTTGCTTGCAACAAAATTATGCCCATCCTGACTAAGCATAGTTCCCTCGTCATTGTACAAATTTACTGTCTCCAGTAGACTTCTTTCAATATTCTTTTCATTTCCCAAGGTAATTGGTATAGCATTGTACTGTTGAACCAACTGTTCGATGGTATCTTTTTTTGAATTGCGATAGTAGAAAGTTCTGCCTAAATCTTCTCTTTTTTTTTTATTTTTTTCCAGTCGTTGAATAACACCTTTGAATCGATCCTTACTGAATTTATCGGGACCTTGTTGCCTATGTCTTACACCAAATTGATAACGAAACAGCTCATTGGACCATTGTGCATTCCCCTGGGGTGTATAGACTACCTTGCTAGGTTGGAATCGATCCAACACCATAAACTGTGCTGTTGGGAATCGTTCATACAGTCTTTGTGCCAATTTTAAATCATCAGCAGGTTTTCCATCAAAGTCTAATATAATCAAATCAAATATTTCATCACCTACTAAACTTTGCAGACATGTCGATGCATAATTCGATCCTCGAGAAAAATGTCCATAATTTTTGACACTATCACATATTTGATATGCAAAAGAGGCTTCACGGTTACCGTGTTGAAATTTCATGGATCCGTACGTATCGACATTGCCAAAGACAGCGCATCGTAGCGGAAGTTTTTGAACCAAGAGTCTTTCAACAGATCTTCCTTGCAAGGCACGACGGAGACTATTATTGCTGTTGCGTCTTTTAGTTAATGCTGCAACGGCGTTACTAACGGTACTGCCATCACTATTTTCGAGTCTCCTTTCGGAGATGTTAGCTATGAAAGAGAAATCATATTCTGTGTACTGCGTTAGAGCAAGGCCTGCTACGAATAGGGAGCCAACCCAACGTATTGATCGACCCATCTTCATTCTTCCACCTCAAATACCCCAAGTCATAGACCTTAAACTTCGACTCTCTCGATAAAGATAGAAAGCGCCTTTGTAAATAACTTTGACGATCGACAAGAGTATAGCTATTGCGGATGACTCTGGTTTTCGACCGACAGATATAACAGCAGCTCTGATTTTGCTTTTTAACTGCAGCTGTTGCGGATGGTTTGATTACTCGATGTCTTCACGTACATTCCTTGGGTTGGTCTACGACTACCCGGTACAATGCAGTCTACAAAGTTAGTACCTGGGGGTAGGACTCTCTAGAGAGAGGACTGGTCTTAATTTCTCTCTCTACCTGTAGAGGAGTACAGTGCCGGGTCTAGAGGACTAGGACTACAGAAGACTAGGATGCATCGTAATAGTACCCAGGTACTGATACTGTACAAGGTACCTGGTACCAGGTACAGTATTTTGTTCCCCAATATTTATATACACATTCGCTGACTTTTAAGAATAATTCGATGAAAAAGTGTTCGTGACTAAAGTTACATGACCTGCGACTTGCCTGGCTTTTTTCGTAGTGCGTACAGTACCTGATATTGTACCTTTCGAGTCACATATATGGCATTGTAAATACCAGATCTCTACACAATGACCGTGTAAGTCGAATCCTAAGTATCTGGTACATTACGCCACATCCATTCTATGTAATGTTTTAATTTACTCTTGCAACACGTAGGTCAGAACGTAGAAATGGACCACAGAGGACTATCAAAAATTAAGTTGGAACCCTCATAAATTCATTGAACATGGACGAACGGAGAGCATGATATCAATGATGAAGATATATTATTTAAACCCTTTAAACCCCGGAAAATTCTTAAATGAAATATATTTCCTATTACAGTATAATACGCCTTGTTTCGCGTTGTATATAAACCCCAACCATTAGCGTTTTTAGGCCTGCTCCTCAGCCTCTCAAATTGCTTTGCGCAAAAATCTTGCCCAATGATCTGCACTTTTTTTTCCTCTATTTTTGGATGCTCCCCATCGCCAACAATACAAACAAATTTTGAGTGTGCTCAATCACCAGACAATCACCAAAGTCTCTGCAGAAACAAATAGCAACTCTTGATGATGACCAATGGATAAATGTAGAAGTGGAATTAGAGGACCTAGAACAGCAACTGGTGTCTCTTCAAAGTAATATGGAAGAAAAAGGAAGGATCATGACTGAGTCAAAAAAAGAAGTTCAAGAGGAGGCCAAGAAACCTGAAAACTTAAAAGCCTTGGGTCAACCTTTGAGATCCAAGCTGGATGAAATTCTTTTCAACCATGGGATTGACAGAAATGTTCTAATTGGTGGAGCTCTTGATGGTAATGACTTCAGGAAACTAATGGGAAACAGTGAGAACATAATAAGTGAGTTCATGGAATTTGTATTGAACTCACCTGTTGCTAGAAGGGTAGATGGCATCACAGATGGCAGAATACAAAAAGAATGTGAGTTGAATGTGAAAGTATCTAACTGCATTAAATGGCTTTCTAAGCAACATACTCACAAGGAGATATGAATATCCTGAGGAAATAGGTATATAAACATGACACTTCAGAGACAAGTGCATGGAGTTGGAGAGGCATTTGGGCCTTTCCATCACTCCAAAAGGCCATCTATTGAAACTCATGCCTGTCAACAGCAAGAGGCCTTTTATGGTTTTGGTGATTTGGATGAATCCTTTGTGGGGAAAGGAACCATCAGATAGAAGAAACAAGAGGTGATGATATGGTTTTACACAAATTTTGCAATGAAAGAGAAGATAAAGGCTGAGGAAAGTTATCAAAACAATTCCAAGCATGTCAAGATAAAAGTTGAAGAAATATTGGAAAAACATAAAAGGAAACCAGAGGACCAACTGAATAGGAAAAAGACAAGATTGCAGAAAGAGACAATTCAAAAGAAACAAGCAAGGCTTCAGGCAAAAGAAAAGGTATTACATTATGAAGTACCAGGAGGGGTTTTGGCAAGCATATGTGATGAGGTAAAAAAATTATACAGCACCAGAGGAGGAAATGCAACAACTTGTTAATGATGATGATTACTACTTCTTGTTATAATAATTACAACTACTTAAACACATAGTAGGCTACCATAACAAAACATTCACTATTATTTTATTAAAAACAAATGAAATTGATGTTCCTTGAGAATTGTCATCATCTCTACTTTCTACAGTACCAGTTGAATATGCACCATGAATGGTAACATCCATGTCTCTGTCAAACCACTACCATCACTTCTTTTTTCAAAGGAGAAGTTGATATAGTCTTTGTTTTCATTAGGGGGTTTGTATTCTATGATGATGCATCAATAATACCCCCATCAGAGCCATTGCTAGCATTTCTCATGTCATATATGTCAACAACTTCCAAAAAAGATGTAAAAATGCCCTGGCTGTGCCTGGAACTCCTGGGTTTATCACAATTCCTTTTCCACAGCGTGTCGATTGTTGTTCAATGGTATGGATGTCACCATTTTTGGTGTATTGTAATTACTAATTAGTGACAATTAATGGTTGCATATTGTCATCGTCGTCCAATTTTGTTTGTGTCAATGTGCTGCTGAAGCAAAAGTTGAAAAAATGGACTTTTTGTAGAAATTACTACATGTAGCGGGATTGTTCGTCTGTCATAGATCGTCAATCGTCTGTTTTGGTACCATTTTTGGAAATGTACCAGTTCTACAGTTTCGTCAAAGTAGTAGGTGGATTTTCTGGACAACGTGCGTAGGAAAGAGCGGTTGTGCATAATATTATTTCAGCATTCGCAGAATCCCTCGTCCGTCCCTCCGACAACCGGCGGTAGCTATCGCCCGCTCTGACCGACTGACCGACTGACTTGTGGTTCCGATGATACCATCTCTCACGGACTCATCTCACAACGCTCACCATGGCGTCAAGGACATCTGCCATGGCACTTGCCTCCATGACGAAGCGAATGGCTCAGGTCACACTTCGACCAGCCATTGCTTCGTCATCGGCGTCCAAGGCTCCTCTTTTGTCATCATTCCATCTCAATTCCCCAAATAATGCTTCACCCTTGGTATTTACATCACCATTGCAACAACAACACCAACAAGTTCGTTTCAAGGGTGGACTGAGTAAAAAGAAACAACTCAAGAAACAAAAAGCTGCGGCAGCAGCTGCAGCTGCGGAGAATGATTCAAACCAAACGGACAATGAATCCTCCAAAAAAGGTCCTTCGGTATTACATGAAGAATGGGTCAAATTACAACAATCGATTGCCGTGGATGGATTTGATACAGGTCAAATCACCAAGGCTTCGTCCATGGTGGGTCAAAAACGTCGTGGTGGTAAGGCAGTACGTCGTCGAGAAGAAAAGGAATTGGAATTGAAAAAATCAACAGCAGATCGTGAACGCATGTTGAGTGAATTAGGTGGTGGCGAATATCCCCCCGAACGATTCACTGACGAAGAAACGGAACGATTGTTGGCTCAGGCCTATGCCAACATTCCGGAACGTGCGGGGAAGCGTGGGACACGTAATTTGAAACGACAACACTTGCGATGGCATTTAGTCCGTAAGGCACGTAAAAAGCTAAAGAAGCAAAAAATTAATGCCCACTTTCGACGTATGGAAAAACGTTCACGTATTGTCAAGGAAGTTCAGGCTGTCAAGGCAATATCTGAGGAAACGTGTGCCAATGAAAAGGCTTATCAACAAGAAGTCTTGAAACGATATATGGAACAAACTATGCAATTAAATAACGAGGATGAGAACGATGGTGGAGATAACCTTTTGGCGGCTGGTGAAACACAAAAATAAATTGTGCACAGCACATAATGAATTTCTCACTTGTAGAGAAGAAGCTCTTTAGACGATATTTATTAGCACGAAAGTCATGTTTTATGACATGCTATTTCTTTATCGGTGCATTAGATACAAAAAAATAGTGGCATTCTAAAATAATAACAGTGCTAATTCTGAAATTTATATAATATATCTAATGGTACAATATTTGATATAGCACTCTGTTTTGTAAAGTCGCTTGGTATGTTGTGTTCTGTATTCCCAACATAATAAATATATACAGATTCACTGACTCTAATTTGTACACTCCAATCCCTCTCCATACCTAGTCTAACTAGAAAGGACTGCTTGGAGTGCACGTCCAGCCTCTTTGGAAAGTACATCGTGTCGACTCAAGTCACGTGCCTTTTCCAGGGTATCTACAACGGAAAGCTGTTTGCTTTTGGCTAGCGATCGTCTGGCAACATCTGAATGATCCGCCAATACGCCAATACAAATGGCAGCAAGTGCAGCTTCGTGTTGAGAAGCCAACCGTGTACCTGTCACAGCTGTAGGAGGACGTAAGGATCCTGAAAGATCTTCTGCCAAGGCTGTCAAAATAGGTTTAGCCACCAATTGCGGTGATTGCATTACCAAAATCGATTTCAACAATTTACTTTGTTCTCTCGACAAAATCGATAAGGCATTGGCAAAGGCACGGAGTGCCAAGGAACGGATGATACCACCATGATGTGCATCTTCATGGGAAATATAATCGGATTTTGTAACGATGGCAGGTGCATTCAATGATCCTTGTGGTCCTGTTGCTCCTTCACTTTTATCGTTATAATAATCACTCTTGAGAGATCCTGGAGGTAGACCATCGTCCTGGGTACCTTTACCACCAATGTTGACGTCTTCTACAATTTCTGTAGGTGTCACACGTTCTTGAATTAAACTCATAATCCAATCATGAAGATTTAGTAAACTTTCATTGTTGTAATTCTCGGGCAGATCCGCAGTGACTGGTGCACCTACAATGGCCAAGGCACAAAAGACCGCAGTTTCAATACCTGAACATCGTTCATCAGTCAACATGACAACACTTTCCATCCCCAGACGTTGTGCACCCAAACGATCTTTTTGCAACAAACTTAACGATCGCTCTACAGACAGCAACGCCGTTTGAGTCGAATTGGCTCTGCGTTTGGCAGGTCGTTCCAGTATGCATTCATTGGATGTTTTACGTTTCAATCTTGCAAATTCACTGACAGTTGTTTGAATACACGGACGTTGATCACTGCCATCACACATACCCGTGGCGGTATTGAGGATTGCACGACAGTGTTCATGAAATGTCATGGGATTCCCTCTAGTACGTAAACATTCGACAATGACGGAATGACTTAAATCTGGTGGTGTTTCCATATCATGTTCATGTTGTGGTGGGTATGGATGAGCATCCCCACGATATAAATGTACAACAAAATGGACACGATCACATGTCATGCAATTGGCTGTGTTCTATATTATAGGAGGGGGCGTCAAACATGGGAAAATAAGAATTTTCAAATTTTCATGGGATTGCTAGAGGTGTGAGAAAAAGTCGTAATTATAATTTTGGAGCGAAAAACTCTTGGGACTCCTCTGTCGGAAAAAAAAATTAGGGCGGTGCCATGAACTTACCATTTCATCATCATATTCCACCGAGATGGATCTTTTTTGTAAACATTTGGCAATACGGGCAGCCACAACGGAAGGTGTGGCATCTACCACATGGGTTGAACAATTCGGATCTAATGGTGGATAAAATTGTGGAATTGGTCGTAATATAGCATCATCTACCTTCCATGGTGTTTCAATACTCGGGACTGCCTTTCCTTGTAATATTTCAGGCACATTTAATCCTTCAAGTAAACTTGGAATTTCTATTCTAGACTTGGGAAATCTAGCAGTATCTGTGTTGTTGTTGTTGTCGCTTTGTGTGTTATTGTCAACCACGGCGGCGGTATTAGCAGAACCGATACGTTGAGGTCTTTTGGACACCAACAATGGTTTGGCAATTCTTTGATTTGGGTTTGACTGAGACATGATTATATTTTATAAAGATAATATTTGATTCGGGGCAAGATATGAATGTGAATATGAATGTGAAGCGGGATCTTGATTATGAATTTGTGGTCTTGAATAAATCACGACACAAAATAGCGATGACAGTTTCTTTGTGAACCCACGATAAAACCCAATATTACTGGCGATTCTGTGACTAGATTTGCAGTACTTGGGACTTCCTTTGTGTGACTCGAGGGTGTACACAGTTATATTGTGGTTATTGCTGAAAAGGTGAAACCTTTGGGCGAAGCTATCACATACCCGGCAAGAAAAAACAGGTTCAAGTAGACTAGTTGGAGTTGACTTTCAAATCGTGGGGCCGCTTCGCTGATATACAAACAGACACATGATTTTTGTTATGTGACTGAAACTGAACCTGTCCAACCAATTTTTCGCGCGTACCATGATTCATCCAATAGAACTGTTTCCTATGTAGGATATTTCTGGTACTAAATTGAACAGAAGGACCGTTCAAGTATCACCTTCGCACATACCTATGATGGGATACATTTGATTCAAACCTCCTATCACTATCCTAAAAAATCAAACCATTCTCAAGTGGAAAAAGGCAGCGGAGGTCGTACTTCCGTGTATAAATGAATGCTCATATATGGATACCTATGATAGTTGGTGGGCCCCGTTAGATTGATTCTACCTGGCACTCCTTTTACGGAGTACTTTCAAGGTACTTAGCTAGTATCACATGTAGCAGGTACCTGTACCTTGGTATTGTGTATACTTTAGGACTTTGGTAGTACTACGGAAGTCCTATTCCTAAGTCCCACAGACCATTCGTAAACCGTTGACTCTCATGACGGGCGGGGTGGGAGGAAATTTTCAAATGCGACACGACTTACGCCAAACAAGTCGTATCACTTCTTATAGAGATACTAAATAATGTGTAATCAAGATTGATGATGCTGAGAGGAGAAAACCTCAATGATGGTGAGCGCTTCCTATTGGTGTACCTGGTATGCACATACCGGTACGTATCTGGGTTTTACAGTACCTGTACGTACCAAGTACCTGTGGTACGGAGCGTCTACCTGGTACCTGGTATCATATCAATAGTCCTATGAGGACGTTCGTTTCTGAGGGGATGCGTCCATAATGGTGCACATTAAATCACAGCCTCCGTACGTACTACTGAGTGCGTGCAGATGATAAAAATGTCGATGTTTAACTACTTTTATCTGACGTCAAAAAATACTCTCGCTCTCTGACAATAATAATGCAATCGTAAAATAAGCTTTGAACTTTGCATAGTCGCCAGTCACGCCTGCAACAGCTGTTTTCATCTTTATCAATGATACAGCTTATTTGAATATCATTTATAATGGACATAATAGATATATAATAAACAGAATGAACTGGATAACCGACAATATTCTTTTGAACGTTATGCATTCACGTGCATACATGGACTGTTTCCTCTTTACAGTGTACTCCTAATAAGTACCCTTACATCTTGATTGGACAGGTTGTTAATTAATCAAAATAGATCTCCGAGGATGCAATGCCAACAAATTAGACTCTTTTTTAACAGTTTGCACCGGTCAAGCTTTTTCCTAAATCGATTAGCTGGCGGCGTCTCTATCTTCACAAATCAAATTATATCTTGAGTAGGCAAGGCTGCCGTGCCACACCCCCGGCAGCTACGCACGCGACGAAAAATAGACAAACCTACTATACCACTACGAGCAACCACCACAAAAAAGACAGCCCTTCCTCTTGTTGCTCTCTCGTGTGCTAGCCAGTGGTTTTGTAGTGTGCACACTACACATCTTCGAAAGACCATAAAGTCTAACAGACTACCAGTGATCCCTTGAGAAAAGAGCACGCCAGCTTGCAGCCTTCCGCTCCTTGCCCATTGATTGTGTCACACACTACAAGTCGACGTCAAGAGCAATCTCGGCGCCAGCCTTCCTACCCAAACCTACCTCTCTTGCTTTTTGATAGAAAAGTGACCACAAAGTCGGAGTGCGAAACAAAATTAAAAGTTAAAAAGGATAAAAGAACTGAGAGACGATTTATCGTACTTGAAATCTTTCTAGCTAGTCAAGCCTACAGATTCTATCACTCACGTATCCCATTTAGATCCAAAAGACGGCATCTTGCAACGTTTTGGAATCATGGAAGGTGGCGGTGAAACTGAGCAACAACCCCCCGTACCGGTACCACCTCACCATCATCATCATCAACCACCACCACCACCGCCCCACTATGGTCCACCTCCTGTGATGCCTCTTCAGCAACACCAACAACAACCACCACCTCCAGCAATGTCGAATCGTGATGCACGCAAGGAACGTAAGAATGCAAACTCAAGAGCTCGAGCTGCAAAGCTGAAAACACGAATTATTGAATTACAAGCCAAAGATCCAGCCGAACTTAATGGAGAAGAAAAACAGTTGCTGAAAAATTTCGAAGAAAAGCGTGAACGTAAAAACAATCGATCCAAGGAGCGTGCGATTGAGAAAAAAACAGAAGTCGATCGTATATTGAACAAACCTGAAAGTAGACGTTCCGCCAAGGAAAAGAAATATTTAGAAACCTACATGGTATCCAAGCAACGTAAGAATATGGGTGATCGTCTTCGACGTCAAAAGATTAAGACTGGTGGACATGTCCCTGGATCGGGGAAACGTGTCAGTACGGAAGAGGCACCACTTGCTGCCAATAATACTGCACCAATGCCCAACCATCCAGCAGCTCCCTATAGCGCGGCTACTGGTGGTCCAGTACCTCCACCACCAGGACAATATCCTCATTATCCATATTATTCGACGGCACCACCACCTCCATATCATCATTCCTATTATCCTCCTCCACCACCACCGCACCAGCAGCATCCAACTGGACCATCCCAACCACCAACAGGAGATGGAAAAGAAGTTGAAGCGGGGGCGAACCAGGAAGGAGGTGCAGGATCAGCAGAAGAGCACCACAAAAAGTATGGTGAGGAGAAGCCGGGTGAAGAAAGCAATACGTCT
>WKLE02000453.1:53860-65601 GCA_014885115.2 Asterionellopsis glacialis
TAAGAAGCACAAGGTAGAGGATGAAAAAGAAGATACAGTACCAGTCTCACTACCATCAGATCATGTGATTACAACACAAGATTTTCAAGAAATGGAATTTTGTGGAAAGATGTCGAAAGTACCAGCATTCATGCCAAAACAATCTATATTGTAGAAACAAGTACTTCTTGTTCTTGTTTGACACCACTGCAAGAACAAGTAATACTGCTGTGAGATAATACACAGTATATTGTTATCAAAATAAACTTATAGGTGTAGATGTATTGTTAAATCCTGAGGGCCATGAAAGCTGAGGCTGTGGACAAATAAATATATAGAGTGGTGACCAGGTATAGAGAAGATGTCTCTATGGGAGGGAGGGAGATGGAGGATAACTTAAGAAAAGAACTGGGAGAGTAAACAAGAAAAAAAGAGAGCTGTTTTGGGTGAAGTACCTCTCAAGTAATATGTGAGATTCCATTGGATTTGGAGAATAGCAGCAGTGGAAGTAGAGATGATAGCAACAAGGATGAGGAAAATAGGAGACCATACAATTCTGGAAATAGCAACAAATCAAGCAACAAGGACAATGGTAAAAAGTGAACTGTAGAATTAACAAAAAGAAAAATTAATAATGGTGAATCCAACTAGCCTTAATTATGTTCAAATTAATTACTCAAACAATTGATTACTTGAGGGGCAGCATTACCAGTCAAATGATTTTGGGATGTTGCTAAATACAGGGTCAAATTATTTTATGGTTAAACAAAAAAAAATTGGTTTCAAGCTGGGCTTGCTCATTTCAAAGGGCCATGTCCTATACATATATATTTGGAGATTCTAATATAAATGTGGGTATAAGTAAAATTTTAGGCTAAATAAAATGGTCTCAACACCAATCCAACAAACAGGGCCAATTGGCTCTGTTTGTATGAACATACTTTACTAAACAATGAATATATCCTTTTAACACTTTACCTTGTATCATTTGATTCTCCATCCAATTCATATGCCAACTTTTTTCCAAAACCCAATATATCTCAAGTTATCATTGAAAATGACATTGTCATGGCACTTGAATTGATATTGTATTTTGGAAAATAGTGTTAATGGAAGAAGTTAATTTTAGCAGTATGAGTCTAACATAACATAACAGTCAATCTGCTGAAATGGTTTTGCAATGTGAATGGTTTGTTCTTATGTAATTCAGGATTGCTACCATCATCAAGTGGGTAAAAAACCTTTGTTTTTTAAAAATGTTGTCTCAGAGAGAAGATGGTCTGAACTTCATTCATAATCTCTGTGCAATCATTGCATGCATGTTGTCTTAAAATGGCCTTCAATGACAAACAGGGCTAATTTGACCCTGTTTGCTTAATCAAAATCACTGCCATCAAGGTCTGAATGGTTTGGTGTTGAGCAAAATTTTAAGCCTAAATTTAATACCCAGTATAAATATGATTTTTCTACTAAAAGGGGGAATTAGATGCAGTACTATACAAGATTTGAGATAAATTTTAAATGCCACTTATGTACTTCATTATCAACAATGTCAAAGAACATTCAACTACTAGGTCCAAAAGTATCAAATGATATATGGCTTCATTCTTTGAAATACAACTCTCAAACACTTGATGTATCCTTTGAATCACCCACACCTGATTGGGCTATTGGAGAAAAAATAAACTTCTTTTTGAGCAACATCATATACCACAAAGTCACAACAACAACACTTTCTACCTTCTTGGCAACTTGCTATATGAGAATATATTTTGGGTTTGTCTGGGCTTAATTAAAAACCAAAAATTCATAGACAGTTTTGTACATGGTATTTCATTGCAACATGTATATAGACACCACCCATTATACTAGTTCCCAGTAATCCATGCAATCTATGCTATCTTGTGTAAATGTAGAACATTAGATTTGAGGCTTTCTTTAACATTGGACAGCATGCCTTGGGAGTGACTAGTGTATCCCAACAGACTGTGGAGATCCTATCCAAACCAAATTCTTGACATACTTATCAAGAACCATAGCCAAAGGTAGGACACTCATTAAATATTAGATTTCTTTTATTTCTTCAATATGAGATGTTTTGGTGAGGATGTTATAAATGCTTGAAAGAAATTAACATGATGCTCCTTCACAGTGGTGAATATAATCTTGTCGGGTATAAGTACTGCCTTTAAAAGCTTATATGTCAGCAAACATCAACAAAATACCCAACCCTGCTGATACAAGGCTACTATACAAGATATGTCTGCCTTAACATGCATCTCTTTACCTTTTGTTTGGAAAAAGGTACTAGGTCAGGTTCAAAAGTTTGGATGACCTTTTCACAATCCTCATCATCTGTAAGAAACCAAACAGTAACATTTAGTTCACCCCATGCCTCACAATATATATGTATTGTGTTGAGCACACATAAAACTATATTGGTTGTTTGGCCTGAATTTATCAGTTTTGTATGTTAACAGAATCTTAGTATGTTTAATCTAGAGCTACTACTAGTAGTCCTAGATGGTTTGTGTCTTTTTTTGAGTTCCCCTGTTGTTCTTGTCCTTGCTATTTGCACCATTGATAGTAATGCTCAACAATGACTGAAAATTATCATTTACTATAGTATTGTGGCTTAAATCATGATGCTCTTGGACTGATGGTGACAATAGTTTTGCAATGAGTCTAATAATTTTTTTGGTTCTGTAGAATTATCATGATGCTTTATTTTGGTCACTTTGTCAATTACAAGTAATGATGATGACAACCAAACAAAAGATATCAATGTTGCCCCTTGTTGTTGTTCTTGTCATTTTTATTGTGTTATTATCTTATTGCTGCTTCTGCCAACACCACCATGCTTGTTTTGATTTGAATGGTTGTTATCACCATGGATTATTATCGATCATTATCACCAGTAATATCAACAAATCATGATACTGTCCTCCTTCAAAAGGTATCATAGATTGATTACTTATTACAAACTTTTTACCAATTTGTACAATCATTGAGAACATCCTACAAATTCTGATGAACAAAATAATGGTTCTTCCATCTATCAAGCAACAACAAGATGATGAATTCATGTTCATCCTCATCATAGTGTTGGAGAGAAAAATAATGCTATTGGTAGTGTGTTATCACTAGAGATAACAACAATATTATCATAGAGATTCAATGTGTTGTTTGCACTGTAATGCTCTTTAGAAAAGAATGCCAAATCTGCAATCTAAAAAAGTAGATGAATTAAAGTTTCCCTATATGAGCTTCTCTTTAAAACTGGGAAATTGTTTGATATTATTTTGACTATGTCATGACTGGTTTTCTCAAATAAGCAATTTTCTCATATATGTATCATGTATAAGCAGGTATATGTGTCATTACTTGGCTGAAGCTAGGCACTGTCAAGCAAATAGCTTGCTGAAGTCTTGCCCACCTGTACAAGCAACAATGAGCACCATGGGATTTATACAATATTTGATACAAAGTTTTTTTGTAAAAAGGAGAGGAAGAGGAGGAGATCTTCATACAAGAAAAACATAATAATCAAGAAACTTTCTTTGCTCATTCTTATGACTAAGTGTACTCTTCTCTATTCAGAATGTGGTGATCACCCATCACGACATAGTCTTGCTCCACCCACACTTGCTAATTGTGGCATGATTTTGGTGGCTCTTGACCATTGAATTTGATACAGTGGACCTTAGCCTTGAACTGGTAGTCCTCTCTAGATACCAGGTATGTGTACAACTGCGTACTAGTACCAGGGAACACATAGTACCAGGTACATACTTGCGATTGTTCTCTCAAATTTTCAAAAAAGAGGAGTCGTGGGATTATTGAACAAAAAATATTGGACTTTACCGGCGACTTTACGTTGGACTCTAGCACCTGGTACGTCCTAAGTAGACAGCACTAACCAAGGTATATATTATTGAAATACCACGTAACGGTACCTGAGATAAATAGAATCTTTGCGTACAAGCAGCTTTGTTGGAAATTCACGTGAAACATCGTTTAGATTCATCCAAGTATTCATGTACATAGAAATATTATAAAAACACTTTTGGAAATAAAATATTTTTCCACAATTATCATAATTGTTCGTAAGACTATCAGAATTTCTTTTTTTATTATGGATATACGTTCATTCTACAACTTATGTACACAACGGGAACCTTTTTCTGTCTTTTTTTCAAAACATAATGGTCGTTTCACAGTACTCAGAGTGTCAAATGAACTGACTGTATTAGATCGTGAATAACTTCTACAAACTTCAAAAATTCAGATGGTGCTCTAGATTTGGACACTTTTTGGATAAGTTTTCACGTACTGGTTGGAAATAGGACCACACAGCATAGAAGCACTTGAGGCGTACGCATCAAAACCGGCATCCAGTCTCATCAAAGGAATTCAAGTCATCCCTTCTCTTACAGGCAGGACTGTGTCGTCGCAGACGATGAAGTTTGCAGCAATTCGTCGCGTTACGTTGATCACCTCTGCAGCTTTTTCGGGTGCGATTGCCTCCCCCGAGAAAACAGCGAATCATGTTCAAAGCGTGCAACGCAGATTGCGCATCGGTCGATTCAAGGATACAGTCGAAACCGAGCCGCCAAACACCCCCACGGACACGAGTGGTCTCAACAGTTGCAGTGACCTCATTGAGCGTCCGTTGAAAGAAAGTCTGATCGCTTTCCGCGAACTCGCCAATGGTAGTGATGGAGGAGATTTATCAACATTTCCGAATATGCCATGTGGTGTCGACATGACTAATACGCTTTTGAAGCTCGAGGATATTCAATGCGAATTATATAATGACACAGGGAACAGTAGTATAGAATATGCATGCGAAAAAGAAAAGCGTGAAGTTGGGCCTTTCCTCGAATTTGCTCGTGATACTGCGAATTTATTTGAGAGGGAAGAGCATCTTTGTGCCATCAAGGGGTTCAAACTGGCTAAGAATAGTCCCAGTTCATGGTATTGGGGATGTGTTCCATGTGATGGCTTGGAGCAAGACTACGATTTTGTTTGCAACTGATTGCATGCTCCTGTCGTGTCTATTGTTCTTCTCAAGAAGGGCAGACCACAGTATCGGACATCACCACAAAAAGGATATCAAGCACAAGATGAAATATATTCCTAGTGGTACCAGTGCAATGCCCGCCTTTTAAAAATTTTCAGCCAAAAATGATCGAGAATGTGTTGGTTTAGTTTTTCAGTGCAGAACAATGGCAAAAGATCATGTAATGTGTAGCATAGCAAAAGTACATTAAAAATTTTAAAAATTAATACTTTAGTATTTAAACTCAAATGCTCGCCAAAACTTGTGTTGAGGCAAGAAAGAAGTACAATCAGAATACAATCTAGATTCTTGCGTCACGGCTAGACTTGGTCGAATTTTTGGTAGAAACTATACGACTTTGAAATGATGTGGTTATCCAAAAACTGAACAGAGAATCTGTAAAATAGACTCCAACCCCGATTGAATGGCGACTAAATTTCAGTTTCTTTGAAAAACCTTTTTTTCCTGCCCATTTATGCTTGCTATATATTTCAAATATACGGGGAAACGCCTAAATGCGTATCGAAGACGGAACACTATTTAACCAACAGACGATCACTCCTTGTTTTCACTAATAGTGCAGTTTTTGCAATCGATCGCTATCAGCAGAAGAGATGACTAAGTTGAGTTGATTAAAGTAAACAACTTGTTCTCAAGCTGCCTGTAGTCGCGTGTTATCACCGGCAAATTTCTCTCTTTGACCCAATATCATTCATCTTCCACGATAGCATATGTGTAAATGCTGTTTGGGTATTGCGAATTTGTTGACATCTTTTGGTTAAGCCTTCAATCGTTTTGCTTAAAAGTCGTCAAAGTTTCCTGCGTTCTACTGACAATCTATAATGAGCCCTCTGGATTATAAAGTAGGTCCCAAAGTTGGAGCGAAATCAGAAAAGACTGTCACTCTGATCTGGTCTAGCTCTTGATCCATTCCGTCGTACTGCTCGAATCGCACCAGTGTAAAAATCGCGTTCCAACATATCAGAATAGTATACATAATTCGTTGAAACATTTGGTGGCGGTTTGGCACTTCGGCCAACTTCATACATGCCTTCCACTTCTGCATTTCCTGGCCGATACATATGACGAGGACTTCCTAGTTTCATGAGCGATTCCAAACTCTCTTCAATGCGGATCGGATAACGACGCCAGTCAGGTTTTCCCCGTGATCCTGCATTGTATTCCCATACTGGTCGATCCGGATCTTCATTTTCAGCACAATGTGTTTGAAAGTCATCACCTGAAAACTTACGAGTAAACCCAAAAGGTTGTTTGGGGGGTGACGGGGGACCACTAGAGTTCCTATCTACCAAATCCTGTCCCTTTCGAAGCTTTTTGCAACAGTTTTTGTGAAATTCCCAATTTGCGCGCTGGCATTCTCGAGAACAATACTGTGCTAGTCTACATTGCGAACATTGATCGAGCTTGGGCGAAAAGGTCTGACATTGGGCACACTGAAGAGTCGTGAAACTTAAAAGAGCTTGCATCATACTAGACTGGGGTTGTATGTCAGGTTCTGGGTCGATATTAAAAGCATCTTCACCTACGGGGCTTCCCGGTGAGGAATAGTACATGGAAAAAGCTTGTCGTAAATCAGCTCCACCCATGGCCAGAGCTCCCAGACATTCGGCATATCCACGCTGCATACACACGTGACCGGGAGTACTGCCGTATAAGTTTTTTACATTCAAGGTTTTGACTTTGTTCTGGTCCATAGCAGCCCTTACAAGGATTGCCGTGCACTTGGGATGATTGTTTTGACAAGTCAAGTAAACTGGAATTGTCGGAGTTATCCGAGGATGATGATCTATGCGAGCACCTCGATCTACTAGCCATTGCACGAAGCGGGATTTTCCAAAATCGGCAGCGACATTAAGTGGCGTCGACTGGATGACAGAATCAGGACAATCCACATCGGCTCCATAGCGTTTCAATGCTTCGGCGACACGTATGGACTCTTCATTGTCCCCCTTACGTGCGGCGACCAGCATCATTAAGGTAGCCCGAGCTTGTGGGATTGTGTTGTTGATTTGCCGGCGCATCGCAATTCCAGCATAACTCGCGTCCATGTGAAGATCAATTTTATCAGCAGTACAACCGTGTACAATCGAATTACCCATCAAGTACAGGAGGTGCGCATCTTCATCGGAGTGATCCATTGTTTGGCTTTCGTGTTTTGTCTTTTTGCTTGTGAATGGGTCGCGGTTTGTTGCAAGGATATCAGATACCGTTAGCCTTCATCCTACTTGTGAAGAAAGGATTCCTCACCGTTCCGTCACCTTGACGCCGCTGGTGGTTGACACGAGAACTCTATGCACCTTTGAAAAGTATCTTTTTTTGTGATCCCTCCCACTTTTGTGTGCGTCCAGACCGCGCATGACGTAAAGCTTACTATATGGCAGACACTTCCGTCTAGAGAGTCTGTAGTAGAGACACTTCGTGCAGATCGACACCGAACCCTAACCTTGATTGTTGATTTTGAAAGATTTCAAGAAACAAAGCGTCCGTCCATCCATCCTCACTGATGCATTTCTGGCGAAATCTCAGAATCGCAAATCACCAAAGGGCGAGCCCTCCACAAAAAAATTATGAAAAAACATCAACAAGAACTAACTTGAAACTATCAACTTGTCGCGTACAACAGAGAAGATATCAGTCGCCAGAGAGAGGCACCTCGATTGTCATTCGCACGGTCTCCTCTTGCTCAGGCCAAGTCGTAGGCGTCGTAAATGCTGGTCAGGAATCCCGTACTTTATCATCCTATGAATAATTTGAAAGATTCTATCCTAACGGCCGACATCAACTTTGCCTCCAATCTTTCTTCTTTCTTTCGTGACAAGGTTACACTTGCCGCTGCAGCAACTGCACTCTCTGCCTCTTCCGCAGACAACGACTCGAATAGTCTTCTTCTTCAAGGTATTCAACAACGGATTATGCCTCTGTTACAGAGTCCATCACCACGGGGAAAGTCATGCATCCTCATGGCATTAGCAATGGCATTACATTTTGGTGGTTACGAATTTGTTCGAAGTGCCAACTTGGCACTCTTCACTTCTTCTGAAACAGGCTTTACATCACCATCAGCATTTCCCTTGGCAATGGCCTGTATTTCACCTCTAAGTGTCTTGTTACTGATGGCGTATGGACATGAATTAGAAGCACATGGTCCACGAATAGCACTACGACACACAACACTGCTTTCGATTGTGGGATTTGCACTCTTTGGACTTTTGATTTCAGCCTTGCAACATTATCCAATTATGGTTCCATCTTTCTTTGGTGGTGGGGGATCCCCCAAAGTATCAATATCAAAACTTGTCGTAGGATTAGCATTTATATTTCAAAATTCTTATGCACACCTGCTCTATACTCAGCATTGGTCCTTCTTGGGAAGTGTCATGACACCGACAGAAGGGTCGACATGGTTTGCAAGTATTGCTGGATTGTCTTCTTTGAGCAGTACTATGACAGGAAGCCTTGTGTCAGCCTTGGTGGACAAAGTAGGATTGATTGGTCTTATGGGGTGTAATGTCGTTGCACTCGTAGCAAGTTTACTTTGTGCCGAACAATCCTACAAAATTGCAGAAGGTTGTGGATTTGATCCAGCACAAGAAATTCAACAGAAAACAAAAGATAAGGCTGCAAAGAAGTCAAAAGCATCGCAGAATCAAATCTCCAAGGCACTAGACTTATTCCGACGTGTACCCACTCTGGGTGCATTATTTTGTGAGGTATTGAGCTTTCAGAGTTTATCCACCATTTTAAATGTATGCTTCGTATCCAAATTAAAGAGTACAATCACAAATGACACCGAACGAGCTGCATGGACAGGCAAATTTTACAGTTTAGTCAATGGAGTATCCGCAGCCAATCAGTTTGTAATTTTACCACTTTTCATGAAAGGCATTGAACCAAAATATGTATGGCGTGCCATGCCATTCATACCGCTAGCATGTTCTATATTTCAGGTTTGTCAAAACGATCCATCCTTATACTTGTTGGCATTTTCATTCTTTGCTGCAAAGACTATGGATTATAGTGTGCGTAATGTAGTGAATGAAATGGTATATGTTCCTCTTGACTTTGAAAGTCGGTACTTGGGAAAAGAAGTGATTGGCGTCTTTGGAAATCGATTTGGTAAAAGTGGAATGTCTCTCATTTTATCCGGTCTATCCTACATATTTGGTAATTTTGGCATTCAAGAATTGTCTCGTCTAACTACTGTTGCATCTCTATCATGGATGACATGTTCTGTATGGCTAAGTAATCTGATTCCCAAACGAGAAGAGGCTGAAGAGGCGGTAGGACAAAGGCGAGCAGAGCAACAGCAACAGCAACAAAAGAAGAAGTATAAAAATGAACAAGACGATAACACCAAAAAACGGCGATAACCGCTTGCAGAAACCGCCACATCCTTTTCAAAGACTACATGTATAAGCTTGCAACCAGTTGTAGGAACTCGAATACTCGTCCCACTTGGAAACATGGCATTTCAGTCATACCCGGAAACCACTATCAACACAAAGAACAAAGAGCCTTTGATAATCTTTCTTTAGATTCTGCAATCTATTGTTCTTCAAAGTACACACAGTCTGTACATACAAGTCCTACATTGCTTTTATATAAAATTCTCAAATATATTTAAAATTTAAGTATGAAGTCATCATCAGATAGAGTGAAACTAATTAGTTTAACAGAATTTTTGATTGGATCTGAAGTTTCCTCTCTTCAGCAGCATACTTTGAGTTAAATTTGAGAATTTCACCTCCACGTGTGTGTGACAAATTTTTTCTCAGTCCTTGATTTCGTTTCAGTTGCAGACAATCTCCCAAGTACAATGCACTTGATTTAGGGCTAAAAAGCTTTTGTTGCATCAAATACCATATTGAACATTCCTGTTCAAGTCAAGGTATCTGGCGATCGGATTATAAATATTGACCACGACGCTGCCTTCAAAGATTTAGAAGACCTTTGACGTATTCTCTCGGACATGTCGGACCAACAACTGGTCTACGCTCGCAAAGAAAGAAAAGTTGCTGATACTCTGAAGAAAAGGTGGGGTGATGCTTTAAAGAAAACTTAGTTTCTCGAGCCTTGTTGGACGAAGAAAAAAAGCACTCAAACGTACATAAATATATTGAGCATTATTATATTATATTGTAACTGTATTCTGAACATCTACATCCTTTTTCCTTTGAAATATAGGAAAGGGCCATCGCGTGATGAAGTTCATAATCTCAATGATGCTTTCTCTGACGAAGCATCTTACGTGAGGTTTCAAGGTCACCAGCAAGGCACGGAAAGTCAACTGCACATCCAGCCGATGTGTCGTAGCCATGGATAAGCATCTTGAGGTAGACTTCCTTAAAGTCATTGAGCCATAATTCTGAGTCAAACTTGTATTGTGCCATCAAATCAAAGGTCATTTCAGCATAAGGACAGGTGGTTGGTGCGAATTCGCAACCTTTGCATCTGAACGTACAGTTTATGCTTCCGTCCACTCCTGCGTGATTCGAAAGGTCTCGAACTAGAGCAATATCACTATTGAGCATAACGATACGGGCGTCAGTCCTATTATCTTGGTTTAATTCATTTCCATTGTCATCGCCGCCAACCTTGGTGTGGAACCACTGGATGCGATCTGGTATTGGTCGTCTCTTTTTGTTGTTAATGAATTCTTGTGTCCATTGTGGGGCATGAAACAATATTTCAAAAGGAGAGTTTGCATTATGCCCGAGTCGATGCGAACCACCAATTAGCATGTCATAGTAGCCATTGTCTAGAAGTTGGTTATTATTGACCCAGCCATCCGGCCCGTTAAAGCCAGAATTTTGTCGGCTCAAAGTACCAATTGAGTGAGCACCCATGAGAGCTACAGTCTCACTGACACCAAACTTGAATTCAGAACTAAAATAGTGAAGGAGACCAGTAGTATTAAGGAATGCACAGGGGAGATCACGGTGGGGTCCATTCTCATAATCACAAGGAACTATCTCGTCATCCTTATTCATGCAAATTTCATTTGTAACTTCACAATCCTTTCTCCCATACCACATCATTGGGAAGGTTGTTGTAGTCTGGGATAACTCTGCGCCCAATAAAGCAGCAAGAGCCCAGATATCAGCTCTTGATAGATCTGTGTGGACATTTGCGTATGTTTCAACAATTGGTGCTAGTGCTTCAATTGGTACGTCAAGTCCAGCATTATCAGGAGTATCGTAATTTATTACAGTAGTCTCACTTTCTATCTAAACCATCACTCTGACACATACATTATTCTAGCAAAATTAATTAAAAGCCATGTAAACCATCAATGAATAATTTATATGAGAAGGCTCCATAAAGACGTCTGTGCAGGATGAATTGCTTGATTTTTAATCATTGAATGTGTGCGGTAATTGTTAACTTGAACTGGAATTTCACCACCATACATACCAACAGGAGATTATATTATTAATATCTTTGGTAGCCCAGATCAAGACCTGTGTAGACGATCTTTCTTTCCTTTTTTCTTTCCCTTTTTTCTTCGTCTCTCCCCTTCTCCCCCCCCTTTCTCTCTTCTTCGTTGGTCATTTGGGATGCGTCGAAACGGAAACCCCAAACTTTCTCGATTCGTATGATGTAGTCATACCTACTAACTGTACATTATACGGGAAAGGCAACAATAACGTAGATTCCAAAATATATTTGAAATGAAAGA